>SNQN01000619.1:45204-133465 GCA_008642245.1 Bassia scoparia
GGTCCTTTACCTTATCTCTAATAAAAAAAACATTACAATACAAACGACTAAATGCCTTAATATCAAACTAGCCTAATTACTCATTAAACCGAGCGAAAAACACAACTATTATTTAAAAACAAAAATCACAATAGTAAAAAATACATTAAAAAGTACAATTAAGACCACACATTTACATTCAACATTAAAAAGTACAAAAACAATATTAATCAAACACATTTACAACATTAAATTTTATTTAATTAACTAAACATTTTTTATTACTTACTATTACTAATAATATTATTTAAAATCTAAAATGTAAGCCAAAAAAAAAATAAAAGGGAGGGAGGTCCGGCCTAAGGTCGGACCCACCGACGGTGGGTCCTATCTTGTAGGCCGGACCTACCATCGGTGGGTCCGACTTCTTAGGCCGGACCAAGTAAAAAAAAACGCTAGGCTTACCGGAGTTGGCGACTGGGATTCTTCGTCTTTCATTGACGAACGTCGTTCGGTCTTCCTAGGTGGTGGCGGTGTTGCTAGGTGGTCACGGTGGTGCTCGGTGGTGGCGGTGAAACTAGATGGTGGCTATGTTCATGGTGGATGACAACTTTGAAGTTGTTGGTGGTTGTGCTAGCCAGTGGTGGTTGTGCTAGATGATGGCGGTGGTGCTAGGTGGTGGGGGTGGTGCTACGTAGTGGTGGTGGCGGTAGTGCTAGGAGGTGGAGTAGTTCATGGTAGATGACACAAGTTTGAGGATTGGAAATAAGTTGTTTGGAAAGGGAGAAGTGGAAAGAGGATAGTAAGGATGAATAGGTAATTTCAATATGTATTGCGGGCGGAATACGAAGTATTGCGGACGTCGTTTAACAAAACCCACAATCAAAACCCCACTATTTTCAGGTGGATTTTGAATCGAGCTTGAGATCGTTCGGAACTTGACATCTTGACACGGGGCTAATCCAGTTCATTCCACGTAGATGGTAAGGAGACCGCCAACGCTAAAAGGCGGAGAATAAACAAAACGGCATTGTCGTCATTGGATTTGATTTCATAGTTTCATTTCATTGCGTCGAGAGAGAGAGAGAGAGAGCGTCGAAAGAAAGAGAAGAGAGAGAGAGAGAGAGAAAGCGTCGGAAGAGAGAGGAGAGAGAAATAACAATGGCGGGTGTGTTGAGTCGCGCAGCTGCAAGCGCAACCGCAAGGCAGACACAGGGGCTTCTTCTTCCATCGATGTGCTCCTCATCTGCGTTCCACACGAGCCTCCCATCGATGTCTTCGACCCAACCAGCCACCTACAGCAGAGCGCCGCCACCAGGTCCCGCAGCCCTCCCCAAGGCGGCGGAGTTCGTGATATCGAAGGTCGACGACCTCATGAATTGGGCCCGTCGTGGGTCGATCTGGCCCATGACGTTCGGGCTGGCTTGCTGCGCCGTTGAGATGATGCACACCGGTGCTGCTCGTTACGACCTCGATCGCTTCGGGATCATCTTCAGGCCCAGCCCTCGTCAGTCTGATTGTATGATTGTTGCCGGTACTCTCACCAACAAGATGGCTCCCGCTCTTCGCAAGTATGTTCCTCTCTCTTACTTAGGGTTTCTAGGGTTTTCATTGATTTGATTGGTTGATTGATTGAATTATTGATTGATTGATTGATTGAATGATTGAAGAGAGGGGTGATTACTTTGCTGCCTTTCGTCGATTAGAATGTCACAAACCCACTTTTAAACATTTATTTATCACGTAGAAATTCCTAAACAATCTCGAAATATGCATATCCCTTAACTAATAAAGTTAAAACCTAAAAGTGAATTGATTTTTGCTTTGTTTATTATAATGTCAATGGATATATTTATCTCGCGGTTGTTTAGAAATTCCCCTTCATCACCCAACTTGTCAATGGATATGCATATCCTCAATCAGTTCGGGATCATCTTGAATTGATTTATTAAGTGAAAACCTGCAAGTGAATTGATTTTCGCTTTATTTACAATAATGTCAATGGATATGCATATTGAGCTTGTTTAGAAATTCCTCTTTATCACCCCAACTTGTCCATTGGCAAATCTTTTGTTATCTTGAGTTTTGAGCCTATGTATCAATTTGTGTCATTTTCTTGTGATGGCAATGCTTGGGATCAAAACTAGTTGTGTTGCTTTGCTTATAACTTGCTTTCCTGGAATTGCTGCCGCACCCTTGAACTGCCTGAGATCCGATTTCTGCAATACAGTCTTTTTTTTATTATTGGCAGAAAGGACAAACAATTTCATTGGATAAAGAAAAATTAAGGTAAGAAGAAATTTTATAGCTCAAAAAGGTATTTACAACCTATATAGCCAAGCCTAGGATGCAAAAGCATCATCATCCCAATCCAAGGCACCTTCTAGGAAGGGTACAAGGAAGAGACTAATCATTTGCAGCATCCCTGGCAAACTAATTACATTAAGATGCTCAGGCACCATCGTCTATCAATATCACTAGTCTCCTTTGATAACACAGCCAAAAATCTATACAAAACAATTTTCTTAAGATCCCTAACAACTATATCAGGTGTATCTACAGTTGCATCCCACACTGCCTTATTTCTTTGCTTCCATAACTGATAAATCAGTGCTACAACACAGGTTCTGATCAACTTCTTCCGAAGCTTTCCCTGAACTGGATTCTTTAACCACTTATTACAATCATCCTTATTTGTGAAAGTGTAATCTATGTTCATAGCATGAGCAAAATGTTGACAAACTCTCTGCACATACTGACATGAAAAGAAAAGATGAGAGCTAGACTCATTCTGCTGCTGGCACAGGAGACAGAGCGTGTCATTGGTGATTCCCATTTTAGCTAATCTGTCCCGGGTCTTTAATCGATTCCACATAAACATCCAAGCAATAAAGCTATGCTTTGGAACGTTTGTTCTGTTCCAGACCCAAACTGCCCAATCCACACTATTCTCCTGACTCCTTAGTTCCCTATATGTTGCTGTTAGAGAATACTTCTTCGAGAGCCATTGTGTGTCAGTGATCTTAGCCTGCAATTGATTCTTCACTTTGCAAATTTGTTTCCAATACCATGGGGAATTGGAGGGAGGCTTATAAATCCACCTAACCCAAAGATTGTCCTCTTTCTGAGCTATGTTCCACACGACTAGCCTGAAGTTTAGTTTATGATATTTACATAGTGAGCAAAAGCCGCTGCAAAACTGTTCGGCTTATTTCTAACTAAATTCTTAGAACATGTTAAAATTTGTAAATTTCTAAAGAGTAAGAGTTCCATTGAGAAGCTGTGCAAGCCTGTTCAACATCTTGTAAAGCCCATAGCAAAGTTTATAGCCAAACCCTGTAAATGACCATGGATCCGATGTTTGCGAGTATATTTGAGTAGTTTTCCATTTATCTGAACAGACCAGGCACAAGTGGTCATGAGATGCTGCTTCTTGATCCTTGTATTTTGATGATATCCTAGTTAATACTTTGTAGTTGAGATTTGATAATACTTATGAGCTAAATTCAAAATATTTTGGGGTCGAACATTTCTGCCTCTGAAAATAACTTCATTTCTATGATCCCATATAGCTCTAAATATGGCTAAGAAATTATTACATTGATAGCCCTTTATTCCATCTGTTTGGATAGAGTATAGAAGAAAATCTTGTAGCTATTGTTCCAGAGAAATATTTCGTGCTTGGTCTGTGCAAATTCCCAGTTTACTTCCTTTCCATATAAGATTTGTTATTGAACAATCCTTAATTAGATGTGCTTGGGTTTCAGGAAATTTTCTATGAAAGATGCATAATTTATCAACCCATATTCCTCAGCTTCTTAGATTAGAATTAACAGCTAAAGCATTCCACAATATTCTCCAAAAGAAAATTTTCCATTTGGAAGGATAGGCATCTTCCATAAGATATTCCATTTGTTTTGAATTGTGGTTGCTTTATTATCCAATTTATTGCTAACCAAGAAGTTATACACAAATTTGACTGAAATATTGCCGAAGAGTGTTCTTTCCAATAGATAGTGTCTTCTTGTTGTGAGTCAGGGAGAAGGTCAAAGACTTTTTGAGTATCATTAGCTTCAAAAGTGCTCCATAGGAGTTGCTGATTCCATGTTCCATTAGTTGGGTTAATTAAATCAGAAAATTTAGAAGAAGAGTTAAAGCTATGATTTCTCCAAAGAAGAGGTTTGTGACCAAAGAGCCAATTATATTCCATAAACGAGCTAGTATGTCCTGAACCAAGAGATTTTGCAAAAAGTCTTTAACACAGTACGTTAAAATGACTGCATCGCCTCGTTACCACAGTTTGTTAAAATAACTGTATTGCCTTCACAGTACATCAACTGGTACATCAACTACAATGCATGACCAGACGACTAGTTACCCTGTTTTACAGTCCCATTATGCAGACATGCAGTAATGATTGACCTGCACATTAATTCCTACACTTTGTTGTAATTCCTTGTGAAACACATTTCAGTATTTCACATTGTTTGCTAGCTAGTCAGCTAGAGAGTAATTGTGTGCTTGTATGTGTGGTTGGCGTTGAAACTTACAGGGATCTGTTTGAAAGCCTTGCTGTAGCCAACTGCTTTTTTTCCCACCTTGTTTCTTCCTACAACTCAAAGTACAACTCCAAGTACTTTTCCGGGGTTCACTAMGAGAAATTGCATTTGGCTTGTGAGTTTTGAGAGGAAAAGTTTGATTAACTCAAATAGTTAATTGGGGTGTTTCATAGTTAAGATCTTTTTGGGATAAAAATAAAGCTTTTCGAAAGAATTTATAGCTTCTTGTTTATTTATACTCTGTAACAGCTGTGGGTAACATCTATTTACCATAACAGTTTTTTATAAATAGATAATACATTAGTCTACTTAAACCAGCTACTGCTGCTGGCCTACTGCAAACAGTTAGTCAAATCACCTTAATCAATTAGCCTGACCGTTAACTCCCAAACAAGGCCATTATTTTGCGGAGTCTAAAAGATCCATATGCTTTATGGGATTTTTTCCAATAATGTTTTAACACTCACCTCAAAATATTTCAGGGTCTATGATCAGATGCCTGAGCCTAGGTGGGTTATTTCTATGGGAAGCTGTGCCAATGGAGGTGGATACTACCATTATTCTTACTCTGTTGTCCGGGGTTGTGATCGGATTGTTCCAGTGGATATCTATGTCCCTGGTTGCCCACCAACAGCTGAGGCATTGCTTTATGGACTTCTGCAGCTCCAGAAGAAGATTAGCAGGCGCAAGGATTTCCTCCATTGGTGGACCAAGTGAGCAACTCAGCACATTCTTCTTCTGTGACTTTGATGTGGCTACAATATGGTTGGAGAATAAATTGTGTATTACATTGCCTTGTTAAGTCCAAGGCCAAGGGTCATTTATATTATCTGACATATCCCTTGATTGCTCCGAATTGCCGTTGATCTCTATTATGGTTTGTTATTGTATCTGATGAGAAGACTATATGTTTTTATAGTGTCTTCAATGCTTCAATCAAGAAAAGATTTTTTAAGTAAAATACTGAATCTTTCTTTTTGGTATTGTATTTTCGAAGCAATGAAGATTTTTTCTGAATTCAACCTCTCCAGTCTAATAAAGAATTTGTAGCTTGTGTTTGTAAATTATTCAATCTGTCTATCTTTGCATATGTTGAGTTTTTGAGAGATAGTAGTTGTTATGGTTGTCACTTTGTCGGAGAAAGAACTGATGGTTCAATTAGATCTGGGGTTGAACAGCTCCATATCACCACCACATGAATCATAATATGATGATTCAAAGTTGGAACCATATGAATCAACGATACATGACCAACATATTCAGTTTCGAGCAAGGACAGAAAGAAGCTCTGTTCCTATGAAAAGCTACAGTGAAGGATTTGGCAAAATACTTGTTAACATAATTTCAGCAGGATACATTAGCCATAACATAATTTCAGCAGGATACATTAGCCATAAATATAACATAATTTCAGGTTCAACACCAATTAGCCACTAAGCTGGATACATTAGCCATTATATAACATAATTAAGGTTCGACACCACGTAGCCTCATAACAACAAAAGAGGACCTTCAGCACGTATAATCTACCGCGAAGTTGAGCAAAACCCAAGCTACATTTTACCATATACAACTTAATTTATGTTTTTAGTTGAAGAAACCAGACTTAAATACTGCCAAGAAAGCCACATTTTTCCTGATTCAAGCATTTTCCACAGCCTCGTCCCTCTTCAGATTTGATGCCTTTTCGTCTAAATCCATACCATGAACTCCTACTCTGCACAACCGTTACCCGTGATAAGGCATTAGCTTGTTCATATACATAGCAATGATAGCATACTGTAAATTATATTTACAACGTCGTTGTTGCAGACAGATATTGTGACTTAGAGTTCAGAATAAGTCAGTAACATAAAATAAGAAGATAGAAAAAAGAACGACAACTTTGTTTGATAAGATCAATAGAAACAACCCAACATGTCAAGAAACTTCAATTATGAGCTAAGAGAACTCACAATATGAACAATGCTCTTTCTGTCTGGCTTCTTACTACTTCCCAGCTAATTGCCATCGCCGATGATTGGCAGATTAGAACCCACGTCGAGCAGAAACAAGCTCTCTTTGAACAACTCCATATGCCACGACCGTTCCTCTTGTCGTCTAGAGGGCACATATTGCACAACCTGAACATCCTCGACACCAGGTGAAACCAAAACCTGACCTTCACCGACCACTACCATTTTCCCCGGCATAGGAAACCCAACTATACGCTGCACGCTCACATCATGATCCAGGTTCACCGAGAACATCTTAGTCCACGGGTCAGCATCCACACCGTCGTCTCTCATGACCCAAACGTGATACCTCCCGAGACCCTGCTCTTCGAGCAGAGCAAGCGCGCCACGAAAGGCCATCAACTCCGCATTGAAAGCCCGGTGATGCACAACTTCCTCGGGACAAGGTTTGCGCGCAAACACCTCTGCGCTCAAATCAAAGGATACAATCTCAAGCCCCTGCGTCATCCGATACACAAAACGACCCACATTGCACGAACGAGAGAACAGCTCCAACGCTGGGGAGTAATCAAGTGTCCTAACCCATGACCTCCGATTGAGCGAGAAGACAGCAGCAACAGCAGTATCACCATTTCGGTAATAAACGAACCAAACAAGTTTAAAATCATTCGACAATGGATCAAACCCAAACCCGAAACAAAAATCACGGGCCACAACCGGGTTCCATATCTTCCCATCAAATTCCGGGTTCGGCTTCAACCCAGAGTGAGGAAGCACAAAGTGTTTCCGAATTGCGGGGTTCCATAACATGAACTTGGACGAGGTTTTATCCCACAAACAGAGCAACCCATTTACACAACCGATAATGGTGAAGAACTTCCGGAACCTTCTAAACTCAGCATCATCAGAAGAAGGCGGAGTAGCCTCGAAAGGGAATTCTAGGGTTTCGAGGTGCTGAAACTCAGCATTGTCGGAATGTAAGGTGTAAACTTCCTTGTTTGATTGCGATGAGTAGTTTCGAAACAGCAAATTGGGGTGATTAGAAGAAGAATGGTGAAGATGAGAGAGAAAGAAGGTGGGGTTGGTAAGGAGAGATTTCCAGAATTTGGAAACGCACATGAAACGAACGAGGGATTTTGCTGGTAATCTTCCCAGGATTTGGAAGAGGAGCTCGTTTGGCAAGTGGAAGTTTGATTCTTCTTCATCTTCGATTCGTTGGTCTGACATTTTCGTCGAGTTGAAGAAAGAAATACGAAGTTCTTTGATTTGAGTTTTTTACAAGGATAGAAATCATAGAACGCTACGTATAAATGTATAATATGTTGTTAATAAAGAAAACGAAAAATTGTCATTAACTACCCACATTTGGGACATAATTAGAAAAAACTACCCGGATTCCCCTAAAATAAAAACAACTACCCACTTTTCCCAAAACATTTAGAAATCCTTACCCACTCCTGTTTTCTGATGAATTGAAAACCACTCCAACAAGTGGGGCCCACCTTATATTCAATGCACCTATCAGAATTTGGCTTGTGGGGCCCACCCGCTGTTTTTTTTCCCCTCCAAAAGCATGCCAAAGGTTGATTTACTCTTTTGCCCCCTTTTAATTAAACCCACCCAACCCTGTCAAATCATTTTATTCATTTTGAAACTCTTCACTCTCTCTTCTTCACTCTTCTGATCACCATTTTCCTTTCACTTCACACGCTTTCCCTCTCTCTCCTCTAACGTGCTCTCTCTCTCCTCTTTTCACTTTTTTCTGTTACGTTTTTTTTAACTGCATTTGGAGTTCACGCGACCCTAATGACGAAGTACTTTGATTTGAGTTTTTTACTTTTTTACAAGGATAGAAATCATAGAACGCTACGTATAATATGTTGTTAATAAAGAAAATATATACTCCCTTGTCTCCCTCCGTAACGGAATAGAGTTTGTTTACATTTGCTTATTTTCAGTTTAGTTCAGTTCAGTTTTCAATCCAATTTCCCTTTCATAAAATATTCAGTTCAGCTCAGTTGATTTCAGTTAATGTAAATAGACCCTAAATGTAACAATTGTATTAACACTCATTTCAATGTAAAATAAGCTAAGAGTAGGTTAGATATTGAATTAGTAATATGACAAGAAAAAAACAAAACAATTAGTAAAAGTGGTTCAAATAATATGGTAATTTTGTCATTAATAATTTACCAAATGAAAAAAAGTTGTACAATTGTTGCAATTTTTTTTGTTACACCCAAATATGAAAAGTGTTACAGGTTTTATGTTACAGAGGGAGTACGTAAGATATATTTTCCCGTATTGATATGATTTGGTAAATTATGTTAGGATTATATTGTTATTGGTTTATACTTCCTTTTTTTATTACGTCGTGACACAAATGGGATTCCATGGGTTTCGGGATCGTTCACATTTTTAAGTCGATCAACAAGCCAATAACTAGTTGCAACTCAAGATAATTTATTTTTTTTTGTTAAAATAAACTGATGAGCGAAAAATAATAGAATTAAGTGAAGTGTTGACTTAAAATCACTAAAAGGTAGGAAAGATTAATAAAATTAACCATATAATTCTTCAAAAATATTTGTTTGTTTGGGTGACATTGAATGATTGAATCCAATTCAATGAAATATATCAGAGGATTAACAAGGACATAACTGAAGAGAGACCATGATTAAGATATCATTATCACACTAATTTTTACATAGCATAATTCAAAAGCTTCTCCTGAATCTACAATCTTTGCTACCAAGTTCCAAAGCCCCTCGTTCTTCAACGTCAACTACACCTAAATGGCTAAATGGCTAGTGTTACTGTGTTAGCTTCTAAGACCACATAGAAAAAGTCAAGCTTCAATTACAATAAGGTATCGGGCTTACATTCTTTCACCTTGAGCTATATAACTAAGCCATTGTACATTCCAACCACAGTATACAAAACTCGGTTCCACCCCAATTGATACTTCACAAATAGGAGGGATTAGCTAGCACAGCAAATATATGCACCTAGGACCATGCTGAGGGCAAGAAACAAGCCTACTATCACGAAATATTTCTAATAATTGCATCACAATTGCCACTCAATGGCCAATTCTCCATTCTGCTCCAGAATCTGATTGGTACGCGAAAAGTGCCTGTGCAACCAATGCAAAATAGCACAACGTCAGTCTAGGCTTATCATTTTCCACTTTTACCAAAATATAAGACACTACTTATCTACTTCATTTGTAAGAGATGCTAATAATAAAATATAATTTTGAGGCAGCAAGCTTCATAAGTTCAAATTAGTGTTTTAAATATAGGTGCATCTTATATTATTACTTCTAAACCATAGGAGGATGCATCAATTCATGTAAACTGTGAGTATACCTGCATCCAAAGAAACCTCTGTGGGCAGAAAGACCAGAAGGATGAGCTGACTTGAGAATATGGTGCTTCGACTGGTCAATCAACCTGTAATCAGCCCCACAAATGTAGTATCATGATGATGAATCCGGTGTTAAATCTAGTCTACACTGTAGAAAAATGCATTCTAAAATTTAAGACAAACAACGCATGCAGCTGGACCTTAATAGTCAATGTGAAAGCAGTAGTGCTAATTATCTGAAAACAAGTAGCAACCGAAAACATATGCAAAGGGCAAAGGCCTACTAGAGATTAAAGACAGGGAACAAACCTGGATTTCTCTTGAGCACAATTTCCCCAAAGAATAAACACAACACCTCTTCTCTTTTCAGATATTGTTCGTATTACAGCATCAGTAAACTGCTCCCAGCCTTTCTTGGCATGAGAGTTCGCTTGGTGATTCCTAACTGATTAGATGGGAAGGCAAGTCAATAAGAAACCCTTAAAAATCATAAAGTCACAATTGATGAGTTTGGATTGAAATATTCATCAAGACTACTGAATTGACTTTCTAGTTTTAATATTTGAGATGCCGTCGTGTCACTCCACTTCCCAAAATAATTTTGAAGGGATATTATATTAGAAAAATAGGCCAATTAATCATTAATTATGTTCTGGACAGCTACGCTTCAGAAGATCAAATTAGCAGCTAGAGTAAAAGTTCTGCTATAATCAACCCTCAATTCAATGCCTAAATTACAGGATTTAACTTCAAGAATTTGTGGAATAGGGATTGAGTCAATACTAGGACGGGTTCCCTGTGTCATAAGATCTCCCTATTTATCAGGGCAACCAATTCAATCCCTTTACGCCCCTGTTTAGTGACTAGCAACTAGTTGCCAAGACCCTACTCAGAAGTCAATTGCTATCAGACTATTAGAACAATTTCTACCAAGGCCAATCCACTCTAGCTATGAAAGATTTTTAAGAATTTAATTTTGCAATTCAAGCAATCACACAGACTGACAAATTTAGAGCTAAAACTCTTCTACATTTTAACATCAGCCACTAAAACCCAACATTGTCAGCTAGACCTGAGTATCTTACTAAATATGCAGATATTAGGTTTAATTACACACAGTAGAATATCTCTTCCAGTTTTGTTGATGACTTAATTTATGTTATCAACAGAGTACATTTGTTGGCCTAAACAGTGCCTTTTAATCAGTAATTTTTATAGTTATGACCTAATTGGCTATTTGTGACATATACAGCAAAAATGGCAAAGAATACACCCAATGTAAACATTTTCATATGGGTCTTGTAATAGTTTGTCTCTATGAGAATTCTAAGAACATATTTCTACAAGTAATAATTATACTAATACAAAGTCAAAGATAATAATGGTGAAAGATGTGCATTGGCAGCTGGCACAAGTCTCAGATTAGTGAGATAGATGCGGGGCAAACAACAAGAAATGAGGCAGCTTACCTGTGAGGACCGTGTTGAGCAGCAAAACACCCTACAGCAAAACAATCCTCATTTAGAGCCACTTGTCTAAATTTAATAGACTTCCTTCAATACCTTTATATAAGTGCTCAGTATCTTGATGCTTTATTTTAAAAAATGCAGTAGAAAAAAGACAAGATCATCTGATCCACAAGACCACAACATATCAATCTCAGCAAAAACACAAAGAGTGCTCAGTAAAATGGAAGAACACCGACATACAGATCTACTGCAGGTTTTTGTTACGACACAATGACTGACAAGAAATATATGAAAACGTTTGCAAAAGCCAAGTAAAAATTAATGGGACAGTTTGACAAACTGAAAGCAATAAGCTCAGGTGAATTAGGATTACAACAACTTCAAAGATGAAACAAAATCCAATCACATCAGCAATCAGAACATCACCTGTACAGTCCATCTCTCCAAATTCCCATGAGATGGAATAGAACATCCAAGATCTGCTTTGAGTTCCTTGAATATATTTTGAAGGCTAGGAGGAGTTTTGATACCCTCTGGCACTGAGAAAGAAAGGCCCATTGCCTGACCTGGCCCATGATATGGATCCTGGAAAAGCAAGTAATAGTTTCATCTATCATTGTAAGGGATTTGTAACACTGTCATCTTACAAGAAAACAAAAACATAAAAAGGAAATTCAATGTTAAAATAAGGAAAGAAAAAAGAGGAGCCTATTAGTTTTTAATCAAGCAAATCAAAGTCATAAGAAATTATTCTTATGTAACAACTTTTTTTCCCTTCTAAAATCTGAAATGGATTTGGCTGATGTACTGAGCAAGCTACAGCTTCAGAGAAAACAATTCAGACATGTAATCCACAGCTAACAGTTACATACTAAAAATTTACAAGAAATGAAGAAGAAAATCCGATTTTGAAGAAACAAATTTCCAAGAAGTTTAACTTGTAATTAAACAATTTGGATCCAGCATCTCATTCACACTCAAACACAATTACTTTATTCGTAATTCATCATCAACCCACTAGATTGGAGCCAAGGGGTATGAAAAATCACTAATTAGCACTCAAAGTCACAAACTACAAAGCTTTCCTATAAGCAAACTCTGATCTGAAGCAATTTTGTGTAGACCAAAAGGGCATCCAGCTCCAAAAGTGTAACAAGTTCACACCACCATTGGACCCCTTTAAGCAAATTTGTTGCTTAGGAAATTTTTGTCATTTATAACAATAAGAAAAAGGCAATACAAGTAAAATCAGAACCATAAGAGAGGAGCCCTCGCCATAACTCAATAATCAATGTGATTATCAGCCTATTTTACTCTATAAGGTCAGTAGCTGAAGCTGAAGTGTATAAGGTCGCCACACAAGACACCCTGAACAGTAAAATCCACAAGCAAGGAATCATATAAAGTGAAAACAAACACAAATTATACCTGCCCAAGGATGACAGCCTTAACCTTATCAAATGGTGTTGAGTTGAGAGCATTGAAAATCAAGTATTGAGGAGGATAAATGGGTACTTTGCCACCACAAATTTCCGACTCAACGAATTTGCATAGGTTCTTAGCATAAGGCTTTTCGAGTTCTTCCGGGAGTGCCGCCAGCCACGATTCCTCCACCAGTAGTTCCTTCAGCTTCACATAGCCGGTACCCCCTTCTGCTGATAGTTACATGAACACACCTTTTAACAATCTTAGCAAACCTCATAACTTACTACAGTGTTTTTAAAAAGGAAAAAAAAAAGCCAAAATTCACATTTTTCACATACAGTGTTCAGCATTCTCAAATGAAAGAATAAACTGCAACTAAACATGAAACAATTTTCCTTCACATATCAGCAAAAATAAACCTTTAAAACTTAAACCCTAGATTAATCTCAACTTTTCAAATTATATCCAAAATGTTCCTTATTATTGAAATTCACGCTATTAAATCTTTTCATTTCTCTTACTCAATCCCACAAAATCAACATTTCGACCGTTGCATCAACAAAAGACCAATAACACATTTCTTCAAACTAAATTACGAGTACACAAAAAACTCAATTCAATGCAAAAAAAAAAAAAAAAAAAAAAAAAAAAAAAAAAAAAAAAACAGGAATCACCTTTAGAATTGTGAACTTTGTCGGAGCAAATTCTGAGATTCCGCTTAGAAAGAGCTAGTGATTTGTTAAACTCCATTCTGAACTTTTGCTCATCAGTAAGAAAGCTGGAACCGTCGGTAGGGTTTCCGACGCATTCATCGCCGTTTAAGGAGAGAGAATCGGCGGTTGCGGTGGTGGTTTTGCGACGCTTGGGGTTGGATTGGGGGAAGAAGTCGGTTAGGGTTTTGGAGGAGGAGGAAGAAGGTGGCATTTTGGGGAAGTTTTGGCGGGAAAACGCGATGTTGGAGAGAGAAAGTGAAGAGGGTTTTTGAAGAATTGCTGCTGCTGTTGTTGTCGGAAGGTGAATAATGCGCAAAGGTGTATTCATTGTTTGGAAGTTGAAGTTAATTTTTGACTTTTGTTGGCGCTCAAAATCCTGTAATGTTTAGGCCTTCACTTTCTTTTGGCACTTTGGTGTGTTTTCACTTTTCACTGCTTTGGGTAAGAGTTAGCAAAATAGGTTTTGACTAGCTCGAGTCTGATTTTTGGGTAGAATCGTAGAACAAGGGTATTTACGTTGGGTGATTCAGGACAAATTTCGGTCTTAAATTTTAAGAATCAGAGACTTTGTGGCTGAGTGGGTTGGACTTTAGTACCAAAGAACATAAAGGTGGTCGCAAATTATTAGTTATGCCCTGGTCAATGTAAAAATACAAGGACCCTCTCAAAGCCTTGATCCCGTCCGCTCCCATGCCAAACAACTTTGTTTTATCTTAATGCTAAGCAGTTTGTACTTTCTTTCCATTTTCTTCGACGTCTTTTCTTCTCTTCCAACTATAAATTCAAAATCGATTTTTTTTCCAAAAATTCAAAAACCCTTACTTTCTCTCTCTTAAATCTAAAAAGTTAGAGGGGCTCTTCTCCTCCATTTTCTTACTCTTTGTAAAAAAAATCTAAAAAGTTTCATTTTGGACATTTTGTTCTTCCAATTTTACTTAATTTCGAAATTTTTGAACGAAAAATGGATGACATTTGAGGTATTTTCTACGATTTTGAATTTCATTGTGATTTTTTTAAATATTAGTTTAGCATTTTAACTTCTCTAACATATTTGTTCTATTTTGAAGAAAATGTGAATATCTTAATGCGGTGTATAATTTTAAGAATGGATGGTAATATATTCAAATGATAGGAAAAAATAGAATATACTAGGCGAGAGAAAATTCTTGCATAGATTTGGAGAAAAATTTGAAATTGAAATGATTGCTAAATTTATGAGAGAAACTAAAATTAAGGAATTTTTATCAAGAAATGAAGAAAAGTTACTTGTTTTGCTTGTCGCTGAAATATTGCAAGTCAGTTTGTTAGGGGCGAGGCCAGACCAGGCTTTGGGTTCGAGACGAACATAACATGTTATCTTTTTAGATTATTAATTTGTTTCATTTTGAATTAATTATATCGTTAGTTCATAGTACTTATTTTCTTAAATATCTCTATTTACTTACGAGCGTTAAAGTGGTAGTAATATTGTACTTGTACGGTTTATAGACATACTCTTGCAATTTTTTTACTACAAGTATTATTTTCTTTTTCTTTGGTAATTTTACTCTTACTTTTATCATTTCGTCATCTAATAATTCATTTTCTTAAATATTTGAATATTATATTAGACCGACAATGCTTTATTCCCTCGCATTAAAAATCAAATTACTTGAGTTAGAGATCTTTTTGTGTCTTCTAGTACCCAAGTGGGTTGATAAGAAGATAATATGAGATGACAATTTCAATCAATCTTTCTAGAAATTTGTCAACTTTAGCATAGTTGATACTTCAATCATTGTTTTCTTTTCATTGTGTGCTCGTTTTCAAGATTTTTCATGTGATTTCCTTCTTAAAATATGTTACCTTCATAAACTTAAGGATGTAGCGTAGCTCAGTTGGTAAGAGCACAGTACCCCGGGTTGAAAACCCAGGTTCGATCCTTATCCCCCAACAATTGTTGGGTCTCCCCTAGGGTTCATCAAGGTTGGCCCCTGAGATAGGGTCCCATTTTAAACATCAAAATTGTACATAACTTATGAGTTATGAAGATACACACCAAAGGTCCAAAACACTAAAGAACTAACCTTTCTTGTTCTTTAATTTGAACTACTAAACAAATATGGTCAGTAATTATTAGGCTATAAAGCCAGGATTACATCAATCCGACAGCTCAATTATTTTCAGCTCGAAAACTTTGGATTGATCTTGATAATGGTCTGAATTGGCATGAAAACTACCTGGTAATAAGTTTTTTCTAGGAAATGAAACACCTAATGGACTTCATCAAACAGAAAGATTTGATTTTAAAAAAAAAAAAGATTTCAAGATATAGAGAAGCCGCGAATAGCTGTTAATGTCCAAGGAAGCCTTTAAAGAGTGCAGGCAAGGCAACAGAGAGGCAAAGAAACATATTACAGATTAGTTTTTACAGGAGTATACCGAATAAACGAAGGTAATTACAAGGGAAAGACACAGCTATTGCATCAGATCCTTGAAGGGATCATCGGCGTGGAGTTCTGCAGGTATGCAGAGGCAGCTGCCACTCCGCTTCCTAGCTTAACATTGTAACCCACATCCTTAAGTATCATCTCCACCCCGGCCAAACAACCAAGCAGTTGCAACTGCAGCAGTATATCAAGGGTTATGTCAGAGGCATTCAGAGCTCATCACAGATAACTTGAAATGTATATATATATATACTACTGAATTTTACCTGTCATGCTAATTTTTAGCTCATTAAAAACCAAAACTTACTGAAAATTTATTCAATGGTTTTAGAGAACAGGTTATAAAGATGGAAACTGATTGTAATTACCTCATTCAAGTTACCAAGATGCCCTATTCTGAAAACTTTGCCTGAAATTTTGTTAAGACCGAGACCCAAGCTCATATTATATCTCTTCCATGCCCTCTTTATGATCTCATTGCTGTCGATGTAGGGGGGCACAACAATAGCAGTGACGGTGTCACTGAACCATTCTTCTTTCTGAGTACAGTTTTTCAAACCCCAAGCCTCTACTGCAAGCCTGTATCCCAAGATCATCAGCAACTTACAATATGTGTAAGTGTATGACATGAATAACTCGGGTCTTATATGACTAGACTATATCACAAATATGAAACTGAATTCACAAGGATTCATAAAACTGGGGATGTTTCAGAAGAGCATATAGTAAAGATTTTAAAGTTTCTTAAACAACATGCTGTATAGTTGCTGCAATGCTGCTATCTAAGTTTTTGGACCTAAGAACTGAAAAGGAATTAAAATTTTGGCCTATACCTGGTTGCTTTTCCTAAGCGGGCGTGTCTTGCAATGACATTGTCGAGACCTTCTTCAAAGATCATATCTAAAGCGGCCCTAAGACCATAGAGGAGTTGGATGGATGGAGTGTAAGGCCAATAATTTCCTATTTTGTAGGACTTCAAGTAGTCACCCCAATCAAAGAAAACTCGGACAGACTTGGCTGTCTTACTTGCCTCTAAAGCTTTAGGACTTGCACAAACAATACCCATCCCAGTTGGAAGAGAAAGAGCCTTCTGAGAACCAGTCAAAGCAACATCTACTCCCCACTCATCCATTCGGAAATCCAAAGCACAGATCGATGACACTCCATCAACGAGCAGGAGCGCAGGGTGTTTGTAGTGGTCTGAAAGCAACACAGAAACATGTTCTAGTAAGCATTCATGAAAATACAAAGAAAACAGAACTTAAACAACTAAGCAGTCCCTGAAAATAATGCTAAGTTGACTCCTAATGTGTTGTTAAAAATTAAACAGGAAGACATTTTCATTGTTAGGCTCATCCTTAATTTAGAACTCTTCTTGTTAATTGTTAAACATAATTTTTTTTCGCAAGCAATTCTGAACGAAAAAAATGCAGGAAAGCTATGATATTTGTCAAAAATGAAAGAAAAGTTACCCAAAATCCTTCGGACAGTGGCCAAATTGTTGGTGACTCCGGTTGCAGTCTCATTGTGGACAATGCAGATGGCTTTAATAGTATGGTCAGTATCAGCTGCCAGCTTCGATGCCATAACTTCAAGATCGGCACCACGCCCCCATTCACTCTCCACGACATCGACATTGAACCCAAGTCGTTGTTGCTGATCAATCCAGAGCAAACTGAATTGTCCTATCAGGAAGGATATTATTCTGTCTCCAGGAGATAGAGTGTTTGTTAGTGCACTTTCCCATGCTCCGGTACCTGGAAGAGAACCAAGCAAACAATAAATATACAGGATTCAAATTCTAATGTGTTTAACGAGTCTAATGTGTTTGGCTTAGACAAGTGATTGAATAACAAACTTTTTCTAAGCACTTAAAAGCAATTGTACATTCAATAAATATACAGGATTCAAATTCTGACAAGATTACCTGTAGTAGGAAACATAAAGGGGGTTCCAGTGGTGGTTTTGAAGATCTTCTTGACATCTTCAAGGAGTGTTTTTGTCAATGCTGGAATGGCAGGTGATCGGTAATCCTCGTTGTTTCGACTCATGGCTCTGATGACAGGTTCCGGGATATTGACAGGTCCCGGAACAAACAGGTGATGCTTTCCTGATCCATACATATAGTCCATCTTCTCCCCTTTGCAATTTAATATGTCACACTATTGTGTTAACCTAAGTAATTACAGAAACTGCAAACCCAAAACACAGGAAATAAACATCAGTCAACGAAATCTTAGCATATATTACACAAGTTAATATGCTAAAAAACATAACTTATGTTTTTTGTTCTACCATAAAAAATAATATCAGAGCTTTTGCACCATTTTTGAAGGAATTGGAAACTACTTCACATATGATTGATATAACTGCATTTGTCAATTGATTGTATAGAAGAGATGTTGAGATTATTAGACACGTGAAAGAACATCACTTTGCTTCTTATCATACTATGACAGAATTTTCAAAGTAGTTTGGTCCACATGATAAGTTTTGTTTTGCTATCAAATATGAACAAAACATGCTTGGGAACACCTAGGACATACTCTAGGTGCTCCCAAGTCCCAACTACGTAAAATAACATCAATATTCACCAAAAACACAATATAAGATTGTCAATGATACGAGTCTGACATGACACGACATTACTTTAGCTAGTATATGCATACACGACTCTAAAAGGAATAATGTTCGTGGGTTGTCCAGCACGACCCGTGCCCACCTTTAATTGATTCAACCTTTTTCTTTTGCTCTAAAAGATGAAAAAAAGATATAGATGTATATATATGAATGATGAATCTAAGTTTTATATATATAAAAAAAAGTAGAAGATAAAAAAGGGCAAAACCAACATAATCTAATATGTACTTGTATAGTTGTACATTTGTACAAGAACACAAAAGGTATTTCATTTCATTTGGGTAAGAGCAAACTAGTACATGCAAATCCATATAAATGTGCATCAATGAAACTATTACTCCTATTAAATATTTGGGTAGTTTGCCAAATATTCAATATTAATTTCTTTTTGGAAAAAACTCAACCTGTTACCTATCAAATAAAAAGTTAAGCAACCCTTTTTTTTTAAAAAAAAAAGGAAAAAAGAAATTGACTTTCACTGAAAAAAGAGCCAAAAAGACTACAAGTACAATCACTAATTTGCTAAGCTAATCCACGGCCACAAACCCATAAATTGTAGGACCTTTTTATTTCCGAGGATTCATATATATCTCCCTTAAGTTCCTATAAAGTTTATGAAATTGATTTTCGATTCTCAAACTCTCATTCGCACATACTATACGCATGCACTAACCTTAAACATAACAAGACATGCGCATACGATAAAGTGATAAACTATTAAAAAGAAGTTGACCGGGCATGATTTTCGCACATAACACATATATTTCCGCACGCTTTTATGTGAGGGATGAATATATATAGTTGAAAAAAGAGTACGAAAATCATCTCTCGAGCCATTATAATGAAAAAAATAAAAATAAAGTATCATGTATTCTTACCAGAATGAAAGATTGTTGTGCCAAAATTTCCCAAACGAAGTGTGTAATAGAATAGATAGGACTGTTGTTGATATTTGATCAAAACACAAGTAAGTAGCCCCAAGAAGTTTGGAGTGTTGATTTTTGTAATTGGAAATGTTGAAATGTGATTGATATTTTTATAAGAGCACAAAGTTTGGATTTGTATATTTGCGGCCCATAATTTGCTATACTTCAACGTGGCAGATAAGTATTATCCTGTTTTTCTTTCCTTTGAGGCCCAGATTTGCTTACCTCAAATCACATAAAACAAATCATATTGCTAATGGACGCTTCAGGTCGTTAGTTAATGTCTAAGTATATTTTCGAAAATGGTATAAATCTTGAAATGTATGTTGAAATCACACGTTAATTGATGTAATTAATGTTTAAGTTAATTTAATATTTCTATTTTTGGTGGACTTATCTAACACCTCGAAGGTGCTCGTTATCTTTTGCTGATTATATAGTTATGTTAGTAGATGTATTTTTATATTAGTGTATTAATTATTGTATAATAATGAAGTGGCGATGACTGGGATTACGCAAATGTCAAGTTATTGCTAATTAATATTCTTTGGATGATTACGAATTTGATAAACAATGGATTATTTTCTTGTATTCTTGATACGAATTATATGTTTAGATATTGTTTGGTTGATGCTAGGAATGAAATTATATGAGTGAATACGGTAAATCGGCTATTTTATGGCATGCATGTTAAGTAAGCTTCTATTAAGGGAAAAAAAATCTTATGATTTTGTTAATTAAACTAAAATTATAAGGTATGGTCTCTTGTTTATATGGTATACTAGACCGAACATTGACCAAGTTGAACTTGAGTAGCTCACGAGTTGTCTCATTTCATAATCACCCTTGAGAGTGTGTAATGCCTTTGAGGTTGGTGCTCAAGAGACTTGTTAATTTTGCACAGCACATGGCACATCAAGAAAGGATCAAACAAAAAGGGCAAAACCATAGTTTAGCTTGGAGCCTTGGACCTAAAAAAAGGGGCTTAACAAGGCCAATCAACCCAACATATAATAATCATTTGCGCGTTCATTTACTAAATTTGATAATACTATGTAGTTACTTGGGGAACGAGTGTCGTTTTTTGATTACAATAGGAGTGGAGGATACGAATCCGTGACCTATTGTACATAAGCACTCAGTCTTTACCACTAAGCCAAGATCTAATCGATTATCTTAATAGTGTGTAACAACGCTTTTGAAGTTGGCGCACTAGAGACTTGGTAATTAGCTATAGAACATCAAGAAAGGATCCAACCAAAAAAGTGCAAAATCATAGTTTAACACAAAATAGAATCCAAAATTAGGACCAAAGAAAGGCAAGTGAGAAGCTTAGATAACAAGATAATGAAGTATCAGCCACAGCCTACCAAAGAAGGCCACTAGCCCACTACCACACAACTACACAAGCTGCCTTAGCTGACTTATTAGCTCTAATCATCTTGCATTTTCCTATGATGTGGAATGCACATTATTCCAAACTAGTTGTTTTTGTTCTTTGTCTCATGTTTTTGTACCTCTTATATACAACTAGAAGAGATTAGATTGCCAGGACGTGTGACAATCTCTTACATATACACTTGCACAATCTCATCTTAGTACTATCACCTCAACTCTTGTTCAATGAGGGTCGTTGGTCCAAGCGGTAAGCGACTTTATACCGCTTAAGGAAGACCTCGAGAGTGTGAGTATCGTCGTATGCAGAAACCTTTGTTGGGAGACTCACCCACCACAAATCAGGTGTGTAACATGGGTCAAATAAATTGAGATGTAATCGAGGTGTTAGTAACTACCGGTGAACTGGGTGAGCATGCTTAAAAAAAGACTTCAAACTAGAATAGATCGAAACGAATCAAATAAGAAGTATGTTATATGACTATGTTTTATTTAGCAGTATAAAACTAAAACAAGTCAAAGTTTATATGTGAATGTAAACTCAAATCAATATGTGCAAACATATAGCAACTAAAAAAATCGGAGGAAACAAATAATTGAATGAGTGTGAGCTTTTGCCAGCAGTACATGAAAGGGCCATTGTAAACACTTCCAAAAGAGATTGCATCTCAATTTTATCACATTGATAAAGACTTACAAAAAAAATCTATATCTCAATCTGCTAGCAAGATTATCTACTAGTGTGGTTCATAAGCCCTGTGTTTAAAACATGATCTTTATGTTTTGTGATTCTCACTTGAATACTACTCCGTAGTCCGTACTAGTGGATATAGTACACAGTAATCAAAAGCCTTTCATAGTACTTATTGTTATTTTCACCTCGACTATAGCTGGTGTCATGCCATCGATGTTTTTACATGGGTATGGTCGCGTTGACACTGATAATTTTTGTGGAAAAAATCTAGTCAGACACTTGGACAAATGCTCGTGTTGGACAAAAGAACCTGAATTTGAGTAACATAAATATGTTGTAGTATGTTGAATAAAAGTAGGAATATTTAGGCCTTTTGCTTGTGATTTCCCGAGGACAAGATTGAATTACATGCTTGATGATCTGACACCAAATAAGATGTAGAGTTGATAAGCTCTAATGGTGTTGCAATTGGCAGCTTGAATATTCAAGAAGAAGCAGTAAGATAGGATGGTAAAGTTGTGTTTTTTGTGTATTTCTGAATGTGTAAAATGATATTACAAAATCGGCACAGAGCCCTGTACAAGCTTATATACATATACACACAAAACCTAGGAGCTGAGCTCGTTGTATATCAAGACAAAACAGTAAATGACAGTGACAGTGAGCGAAACAGTTTTGTAGTGATCCTAGCTAGACTGATTTGGGGGCCAATGTTTTGCAAGGCGCAAGCACTAGCAGCTGCAGTCGGAGAAAAAAAAAAAGCAAAGGCCTATATCATGGGCCTGACTTTCTACACTCCCCCTCAAACTAGGAGTGAGGTGAAGGCAAAGCTCCCAATTTGTGCAAGATGTGATTATGTTGAGCAGCTGGGAGGCCCTTAGTGAGAATATTTGTAAGTTGGTGTTTGATGGAAACATATTAAGGATGAATAGCTCCACTATTGACTTTGTCCTTGACAAAATGGCAGTCAACTTCTACATACTTAGTTCTCTCATGGTGTACTCGATTCACTGCAATGGACAAGGCTGCCTGGTTTTACACTTGAGAAGTACAGGCTGCAAGACTTTCAACCCTAAATCCCTGAGAAGTTGTGTTAGCCATGTGACCTCACAGGTTGCAAGAGTCGTGGTCCTGTATTCTACCTCTGCAGTGGACCTTGCCACAATTAGTTGTTCCTTGGTTTTCATGACACTAATGATTGACCAATAAGAACACAAAAGCTAGTCATGGACTTCCTAGAAATAGGGTAACTAGCCCAGTTACTATCAGCATAAGCTGTTAATACAACACCGGATTCAGATGCTAGCAATAAACCTTACCTAAGGATTCTTTTTGCCCCTTGCATATGAATATCAGTTGGCTTTTGCATGATCTGGCTTAGAGTATGCAAGGTCTAGTCTGGTAATTGTGAGATATGTAAGTTTTCCAATCAAATGTTGATACTCTATAGGATTTTTCAATACACATCCATTATCTTGATTAAATTTGACTTGAGAATCAAGTGGCAATTTCAGTGGCTTGGCTTTTCCATGTGGCGAGCTTTTATTAAATCCAATGTATATGTGATATGAAGATTTCAGCTGCATTCCTATGAATTTCAATGGCCAAGAAGCATTTCAATTCACCCAGGTCTTTCGTATGAAATTGTGAGTGTAGGTGAGATTTTGCTTCTTTGATCATTTCTTCACTATTGCCTACAACTAATAGATCATCCACATGCACTAATACGATGACAAACTCATTTCCTTTTCTCTTGATGAACAAAGAGTAGTCTGCTTTGGATTGAACAAAGCCATAATAACACACTAGTGAGTTAGAAAATTTTGAGAACCACTATCTAGGAGCTTGTTTCAGTCCATACAATGACTTATTGATCGCTTGCATACTACATTTGGATGCCTTTGTGCATAGGTTTGCTCCCCCTGACTTACTAAAATTGGCACACCAGGACACCAGGTCATGCATACCCCTTTGAAAGTAGATCGAGTAAACATATCCTCCAATAAATCCTCATGAAGGAAAGCATTCTTGATCTGACATCCATCTGGTATAAGTGCCAATTCTCCATAGCAGCTATGGCAAGCAGTGATCTCACAGTTGTCATTTTGGCAACTGGAGCAAAAGTCTTTGCATAATCAATTCCCTCTCTTTGCCTACAACCAAGCACAAGTGCACAACTAGTCTTGCCTTTTCCCTTTCAACTCCATCGAATAATAATGAGAGGTGATGTCCCCAAGAGTGCAAGGGTGAGTGGTCATATGCCTCCCAATTAAGGGTGGGCAAATACATCCAAACAACAAGGGTCCCTCTAAAGTAAGAAAATCAACATTTTCTATCTAGTTTAATACAAAGTAGTTTAATGAAGAAATTACTAATTACGGTTTTTCTAATGTGTGTCCAAGAGGAACGTGTTAAAACTATACTAGTCATATATGTACGCGATGTGTGCGGCAATTTAAAAATTTTTGCACATGAAAATGTTATCATGTTTTCACGGTAAATTTTTGTGATTAATAAATCTCAAACAAAGAAATTAAACGGCATAATTTTAATTGACCGATGTTTGAACATTTTAATAATATGTTCTATAATAATTGAGTCCGAATTGAAAAAAATGACTCTCCCTCTATATTATTTACAAAATTATAAACTCAACTAAAGATGATTTTTTTGGTTGTGTAAATTGGGAAGTTGGTATTTTACATAAATGATACATTTTAATTTAACCTTTTTTTTTTGTTCATTGATTGACATTAGTTGTTTTGTCAATTTAATTTTGTTGGAATATTTAATACATATATCTTTTTAAAATTATTTAGTAAGCTAAGTAGAAAATTAATGTTTTTCAATTTATTTTTTTCCATTAATTTCATTAAGGGTATTTTGGTATTTTAAGAGGGGACATCATCCTCCCCTTTCCTCATGTAATAGAGATATTCATTATTAAATATTTGATTATGTTGCATTTCTCTATTAATTACTCCATTTGATTACAAGGATATTTTTAAGTTAATTATGATAGGTTAATTAAGAAACACAAATTTTGATCCAAAAATTGAACATAATTACGAAATCTCATATAAATATGCCAGTGAATTGATTTATTAAACCAATCTCATGAATTAATTATAAACTAGTATTATTTGCACGCGATGCGTGCGTGAGTATGTGTCAAAGAAATAAATGTTTATAAATTTTTTTATATCAATAATTCTTTCATTTTTAGTTGTTCATTCATTGTTATTCATATATGAAGTATGTCAAAAGAAAGAAATATAATGTTGAAAAAAATTTGTGCTTAAATAATAAAGATTAGAAAATAATAATGTTAGAAATATACTTAGTAGACAAATTTTATAGTAGATTACGGTTGTATGATACAATCACGACACTAAATTTTCCAAGGTTGTCCACTAAGTATGGTATCATGAATATAATATGATTAGTGTAACCCAATTTTTAATATGAAATTATTAGTTTTACATTTTTCTTCTTATTGTGTCAATCCTATCAAATTATTTTGTCAATTGAATTCTTTTTATTAGTGTAACTTAACTTATGCAATGTTTCATTGTTACATGTTTATTATGATAAAAAAAAAAAAGAAAATCACTCTAAATATTGTTTAATGGGATATTTCCCCATATACCCCTGAGTTTAAGCCTAATAACTTATATACCCCTATGTTTTTAGAAACAGCTCATATACCCCTCACATTTTAGAAAATAGCCCAAATATCATTAATGAGGCCAAAAACCGTTAGAATTTTTTCCAATTAACCTCTAATTCAACCTAATTAACCCATAATCTCATCTCTCTCCTCCATTGTTCAACCTTCATCCTTCTTTCTCCTCCTCCTTCCTACCTCCATTACCACCACCCTCACCGCAATCCTCCATCCATCACCACCATCTTCAAACCACACCTAACAACAATTACCCACACCTTGTGATTTCGTGAATTTGTGATTCTCTGCTTGGAAATCAAGTTATAATCCAGATGTGGGTTGCGCTGCTCCGATTAATTCAAGTTCGTGTGATTCTCTGATTCAAATTCAAGTCCGGCTCCGATTAATGTTGCGTTGCTCCGATTAATTCAAGTTCGTGTGATTCTCTAATTCAAATTCAAGTCCGGCTCCGATTAATGTTGCGCTGCTGCCATTGCTAACTAGTGGATTCTGTGAGAAATTTACAGACAACAAGAACTTCAGTCTGACGGTAAGAAGATGGTGCTGTCAGTTGATAAAGTATTCGGTAGCATAGTCAACTAGCTAGTGTTCCTTTAACTACTTCGACTTCAGAGAGAAGAGGTGCCACATAAAGTTGGTATGATTTGAAAAGGAGAAAGCAACAGCAGGAACATCAAGGTGGGAATCCTAAGCTAGACAAAGCAACAGCAGGAACATCAAGGTGGGAATTTGTTATAGCTTGATTTGTTATTGGTTAGTTAAGCTAACTAATTTTGGCGCCAATTTGTGTAAATCAATTTGTTAGCTGTTAGTTAGCTGTTAGTAACTGTCAGTCAATTCTGTTAATATGGTTGAGTTGTCAATTAGCTATCCTTTACTTCTTTGGCTATAAATAGCACATTAATCTTTGTATGGAAGCTATGATCATGAATAAAATTTCTCTCAATCTTTCTATCTCTTCTTTCCTCTCTTTTCTCTTTCTGTTCTGTTTCTTGAGTTACTGTTCCATTGCCTAATTTGTTGGTTGAGTTCCACTAATTGGAATCAACCACAACAGTTGGTATCAGAGCAAACACCACCCTTCTGCGAGAAAACCTTGATTACATCACATCACAACCCCCTTCATTCGAATAACCCAGAAAACACACCAGGTGTTTGATAAGAAATCCCTCGATTGCAGACCATTTCAGCTTCATTCTGGCTCCTCAAACCAGAAGAATGACTTCAATGGAGGATTATGTGAAGGCTTTGGAGAAGAAAATTGAGGAGCAGGCTAGGAATATGGAGGCTATGATGCAGATGCTAAAAGAGCTTAAGGCTGCTACTCCTCATGGAGAMTCTGAGTACACTGTCAGTTCTTCTTCCTCAGTTTCAAGATTAGGTATGCACCCAAAACTTGAGTTTCCAAGATTTGATGGAAATAATCCTAGGATATGGATTAAGAAATGTACTAGGTATTTTGGTTTATGCAAGATTGCTGATGAACAAAGGGTTAATRTGGCTTCTTTACATATGGTAGATAAAGCAGAAAGTTGGGTTTCTAGCTATTTGTCAAATAGAAATTTTGTAGATTGGGATGATTTTATCATTGATGTTGTTGCAAGATTTAAAGGGGAAACTGGAAGTATGGTGGTAGAACAATTTAACAAACTTGTGCAACATGCTTCATTGGAAGAATATGTAGACACATTTGAACACTTGAGGTCAATTTTACTTCAGCATGGTCACTGCTTATCTGAATCTTACTTATTGGATAGCTTTCTGGGAGGGCTCAAACCTACCATTAAATCCATGGTTAAATCCTTTAAACCAAGTACTATTTCTGAAGCAATTGATTATGCCAGATTACAAGAGCAACACCATTCTTCTTTTCTTGTTCCTAAACTAACAAAATTTCAAGAACCTTCCTTGTTTCAACCTAGACCATTGCAGTCACTACCTTCAGTTTCTTCTTCTACCAAACCACCTCTTTTGCCTACACCTCCAAATAAACTACCTCAAAATGCCATTGTTAAGTATAACCAGAGATCTTTTCCCTATGTCCCAGCAGATGTTAAGGCTCAGAAAATAGCCAAGGGTTTGTGCTATTTTTGTGACCAAAAATGGGATAGACAGCACAAATGTCCCTTTAAGGAACCTAAACTCTTTATGGTGGAGGTTCCCTCCCATGACCCTGAYGAACCTCARGAATTTGAATCCTCKAGTAGTTTTGATTCCTCTACCTCAGACACTTTTGATGTCAACCAAACTTCTGCAGAACCACAAATTTCCCTTAATGCTCTTTCAGGCAATCAAACTTATACAACTATGAGAGTCTTGGGGTTTAAGGACAAGAAACAAATACATATCCTTATTGACAGTGGGAGTACACATAACTTCTTGGATATGAATACAGCAGTAGACCTAAATTGCCTTTCTYAAACAATTCCTACTCAAACTATAGCCATTGCTGATGGGAATCATATTGATTGTAAGTCTAAGTGTTCAAATTTTTGTTGGTCKATGAATCATGAGGATTTTAGTACTGAAGTGATGATAATATCTCTGGGAGGTTGTGATATGGTACTTGGAGTTCAATGGCTCAGTACTTTGGGCAAAATCAAATGGGATTTTAAGGAATTGTGCATGGAATTTACTTTGAAYGGCAAACCATTCTTCTTGAAAGGCATCCTTCCTCATAGGTTGAGAGTATTGGAGAAAAATCCTTCACAAAAGGTCCTGGCTACAGCTTCTCAGTTGTGTTTGCTACAAGCTTGTTTTCCTGAATGTTCTCATTCATTCTTTGCCTTATCTTCTACTTTGGTTCATACAAAGGAGCTTGAAAAATTAAAGGAGGAATACAGTAGCATTTTTCAGGATCCAGAAGGATTACCACCAGTAAGGGGAGTACATGATCACAGGATTCCCTTAATTCCTGGAGCTATTCCTGTTAATATTAGACCTTACAAGTATCCTTTGAAGCAGAGAAACATTATTGAGCAATTGGTGCAGGAAATGATGGATAGGGGAGTAATTCAAGATAGCTCTAGTCCATATGCATCCCCTGTTGTCTTGATTGGAAAGAAGGATGGCACTTGGAGACTTTGTGTTGATTACAGGGGATTGAACAAACAGACTGTTAAGGATAAATTTCCTATTCCCTTGGTGGAAGAACTTATTGATGAATTGGCAGGAGCAACAGTGTTCACTAAATTGGATCTAAGGGCAGGGTATCATCAGGTAAGGATGCATGCAGAGGATGTGTACAAGACAGCTTTCAAAACCCACAATGGGCATTATGAATTTCTAGTGATGCCATTTGGGCTCACTAATGCACCAGCAACTTTTCAGGCTTGGATGAATCAAGTTTTTAAGCCTTTACTTAGGGTTTGTGTCTTGGTATTCTTTGATGATGTACTGGTGTTCAGCAAAACCTTGGCAGATCATTTCAAGCATCTCAGAGCAGTATTTGAGTTAATGAAAGCTCATCAGATGTATGTGAAGGAGAGCAAGTGTTCCTTCCTCATGGCAAGGGTAGAATATTTGGGTCATTATATCTCTGGGGAAGGGGTTGAGACAGATCCCAAGAAGGTTCAAGCAATATCTGATTGGCCAGCTCCCTTGAATGTGAAGCAATTAAGGAGTTTTCTTGGGCTTACTGGTTACTATAGAAGATTTGTTAAAAATTATGCTGTCATAGCWAAACCCTTGCATGACTTATTGAAGAAGGGTTCTTTTTCTTGGTCTCCTGAGGCAGAAGAAGCTTTTCAAGCATTGAAAGCAGCTATGATTTCATCTCCAGTCTTGGCAGTGCCTAATTTTTCTATTCCTTTTGTAGTAGAAACTGATGCATGTGCAACTGGCATTGGAGCAGTTCTAATGCAACYTGGACATCCCATAGCATTTATAAGTAGGTCCTTGGGACCAAAATGGCAAAYGTTATCAGTTTATGAGAAGGAGCTYTTGGCTTTGGTCTTTGCTGTGCAGAAATGGGGTCAATATTTGTCCTCTGATCATTTCATCCTCAAAACTGATCAGAAAAGTTTAAAGTGGTTATTGGAGCAAAAGATCAATACACCATTTCAGCAATTATGGRTGTCAAAGTTAATGGGCTTTGACTTTGAAATTCAGTACAAAAGTGGTTCAGAAAATAGGGTTGCAGATGCTCTTTCTAGAGTTCAAGGGGCAGAAGTAATATGCATGGCTTTATCAGTGATTTCTGCTGATCTTACTTCAAGAATCAAGCATAGTTATCATTTGGARTATAATTTGGTGGAGATAATTGAGGAGTTGCAAGATCAGTCAGAGTTTCAGCATTATAAGCTTGTAGGAGGACTTCTAAGGAAAAATGGTAAAATTGTGGTGGGTCCAGCAGCTGAACTTAGACTTCAAATCTTGGAATGGTTGCATGCAGCACCTGAGAGTGGTCATTCAGGCAGAGAATTGACACTCAAGAGGGTTAGGCAACTGTTTACTTGGAGAGGGTTAACCAGAGAAGTAAGTCACTTTGTGAGGAATTGTCTCATTTGTCAAGCTAGCAAATATGATCATGCAGCCTATCCTGGATTATTGCAGCCTCTTCCAGTGCCTGATGGAGTGTGGATTGATATTAGTATGGATTTCATAACTGGACTACCCAGATCTGCAGGATATGAGGTGATWATGGTTGTAGTTGARAGGTTCAGCAAATATGCACATTTTGTGCCTTTGAAACATCCTTTTACTGCAATAGAAGTGGCACAGGCTTATCTGGACAATATATTTAAACTACATGGGTGGCCTCGAAGTATTGTRACTGATAGAGATTCTGTGTTCTTGAGCAATTTTTGGAAGGCATTGTTTTCTATCCATGGTACAGAATTAGCCAAGTCCAGTGCATATCATCCTCAGTCTGATGGGCAGACTGAAATTGTCAATAAATGCCTGGAAACCTATCTAAGATGTATGAGTGGAGAGGTGCCTTCTGATTGGCACAAATGGTTGSCCCTTGCTGAGTGGTGGTATAACACTCATTTRTCTACTGCAATCAACCTAACCCCTTATGAAGTTGTTTACTGCCAACCTCCTCCCTTACATTTGCCTTATTTGCCTGGAGAAAGTCAAAATGATGAGGTYGACAGGTCTATGGCTAATAGGGAAGCTATGATTTGTACATTGAAGTTTCATCTTAGGAGAGCTCAAGATAGAATGAAGTCTCAAGAGGATAAACATAGGAGTGACAGATCATTCCAGCCTGGTGATTGGGTTTGGCTGAAATTACAGCCTTACAGACAGCAAACWGTTGATTTAAGGGTAAACAAGAAGCTAGCTTATAAATATTATGGACCCTTTCAAGTGGAAGAAAAGATTGGCTCAGTGGCATATAGGCTCCAATTACCAGCTGAGGCTCAGATTCATAATGTGTTCCATGTYTCTCTCCTTAAGAAATTTTATGGAACATTACCATTGGCTGCCCATATTCCYGCATGGTTTCAAGAGAAAAATCCAAGTCATTTGYTTCCTGAGAAGATTCTTCAGAAGAGATTTGTCAAGCAACAAAACAAGGCTGTGACTCAATACTTGGTCAAGTGGAAGGATTCAGAAGATCATGATGCTACTTGGCTAAATGCAGACACTTTTGAAGCAAAGTTTCCTTCTTTTGCTGARTCTTAAGACTTGGGACAAGTCTTGTTAAGGGGGAGGGTGTGTTATAGCTTGATTTGTTATTGGTTAGTTAAGCTAACTAATTTTGGCGCCAATTTGTYTAAATCAATTTGTTAGCTGTTAGTTAGCTGTTAGTAACTGTCAGTCAATTCTGTTAATATGGTTGAGTTGTCAATTAGCTATCCTTTACTTCTTTGGCTATAAATAGCACATTAATCTTTGTATGGAAGCTATGATCATTAATAAAATTTCTCTCAATCTTTCTATCTCTTCTTTCCTCTCTTTTCTCTTTCTGTTCTGTTTCTTGAGTTACTGTTCCATTGCCTAATGTGTTGGCTGAGTTCCACTAATTGGAATCAACCACAACAGAATTCGACGACCCACCTGACATTATCTTGCTCGTTGCCTCAAAATATTTCATTACTCAAACATTTGACAGATCCAAACCCCTGCTACCATTGTTGTGTTGCTACTGTTGTTGTGTGGTTGCTCAATCTTAACACTCGATCAATTCATATATACATATTCATCAACAATTCGAATGTTGCTACTGTTTCAGAATTTCTGGGTACAATTTATTCTCGAGCAAAGCTTTKGTTTTGTTTGAAAATGGAGATTGAAAGATTGAGTTTTGTTCTTTTTATTTCTTTTTATTTTTTTGATAATCAAAGAGGTGTTTTGAGGAAAATTGGGTTAGAGGGTGAATTATGGATTAATTGACTTGAATTAGGAGTTAAATGGATGGAAGTCTAACGGTGTTAGCTTTTCCGTCCATAGTAATGGTATATGGGCTATTTTCTCTAATGTGAGGGGTATATGAGCTGTTTCTAAAAACACGGGGGTATATAAGTTATTAAGTTTAAACTCAGGGGTATATGGGGAAAAATTCCTTATTTAATTAGTATAGTTGACATTTCAAATGCAATATCATATATTCATATTAAACTTGTTCAACATTTATGGCAAATTGACAATTGAATAGTAAAAAGAAATTATTATTATTTTTTTAAAACATTGTAATTTAATTCATTAAGGTATATGAGACATTTCATAGAGGACATCATTGCTCCCCTTGGCTTATGTAATAGAGATTTGTCGAAAATTTTAGTTGTAAATTGTAAATTGATATTGCTAACGGGCGCTCCGTGACATTAGATAAGAACTAAATACATTTCCTAAAATGGTATAAATTTTGGAATGTATTTCGATGTAATTAATGGTTATATTCGCCTTTTCGTTGGCTTTTGCCATTGTAAATTGCTTAATTAGGGAATTGGGATTTGGGAAGAATATAAAGTTTTCCTAGCGAACATAAAACTATAAAAGGTAAAGTTTGAAATCCAGTTTATTACTGCAACTTCTGCAAAATTGAATATTGAAATAAAGTTTGAAATTGGAAAACGTTGAAAAGGGCTTTGATCGATCTTCGTTGCGAATCGGAAATACATTCGAATTAGTCAGGTAGTTTTTGTTCAATCACTTCTCTTTCTTTCACCATTTTCAAATTTGATTCAATTCACTAATCCAAAGTTAGTGATTTCTCTAATCATTTTTCAGAAACCTCAAATTAGAAGTTGTACCCTAAAAATTAGGGTTTTGCATTTGTTCATTGATATTGAATAAAAGTGTTTCTTGTTTCTTTGTAAATTAAAGTGTGTTGTTTAATCGTTTTAGATTTCATACGGGTTAAGTAAATTGTTCAAGAAGATGATTCGAGCACTTTGATGTTGAGTAATTTGATCTAAGTTTCAAATTGGGCTTGAAATTACTTTAGTTAATGGTATGCCTCACCAATTTTGGTAGGATGTGATTATCATTTTGTAGAACACCGGAAAATCGATGGTTTAGTGGCTCCGTTACGGTCTGTCATTGCGCTTGTGGTGTTCGGACCGATGTGTTGAGTGAATTGCATTTTCAATGTAGAATGATTTCCACTGGGAGCAATTTACTACAGAATACACGATTGCAAAATTAATTTGAAATTGTTTCATAGGCGTAAATAACAGAAGAGGTAGTGAGAACTTAGTGAGGGCAGGGGATCAGGAGACTGTACAAGGGAGTGAGGGAGAATGGATGAAAACATGGTTTCCTTTACTTGGGAGAGCTATTTTACCCTTAGGAAAAATTGTTTTACACTCCTTTGCAAATCAAACAAAGTAAAATAGGAAATGGAGTGATAATAGTTTTACTAGAAAATGTTTTACACCCTACAAAACGTAACCTTAGTGATTGCTGGTGTGATACTGTTGCATTAGCCTTGGTATTTGTAAATGGTTTAGCTAAGCATTACTCATGGGTACATACTTCTAAAGAAGCTATCTTAAGTGATGGGTGAATTCGACCCAAGCTTGATTAATGATAGCTATAAAAGCTTTAGAATGCTTTCATGTAGACTACAACTCTCAAATGCTTAGTTTTTATTGACATTTCTTATTTTCTTTCAAATGGTTTGTTTTTATTGACATTTCTTTCGGTTGGTAACTTGGTATGATTGCTTAGGGTTGGTTTGACTTTGTAATGTTCTATTTCAGAAATAAATTTATTCTGCAACAATGAATGGCGGAGGAAGGCGACAACTGCCATCCTGGATGATGAGATCGACTGTTACTGAGCAAGTGAGCACTTCAGAGACAAATGGAGAAAACAAAGAAATTAGTTCGGTAGAGCCTCACACCAAAGCTGACAAGCCTCTAAAGAAGGCCCGAACGAAGACGAATGACCCTGCAGCACCATTGGTTGATAATACAAATCATGTGCTTAAAAAATGCGAATCAAGAACGATTAAAAGAAAGTCAAATGACCCTGATGAAGGACAAGGTGAAAGATTCCAAAAGAATCAACCTTCTTCGCTTCAACCATGTAAAAAAAGCAGAAGAAAAGAAGTGTCAATTAAGGACGGTGAAGAACTAGTTGATGACTCTTTTGAAAGTGATGTAGGAAATAAAGTTGATGGCAAAGTGAGGAAAAAAGTTCGAGACAATGCCCCTAGGAAGAAGCATTTAAAAAGGTTGAAGGAAGTTCATAATGTAGAAGCAGAATCTGATTCAACTGAAGATGAGCTTACCGTGGAAGATCTAATAAGCATTGCTGAAGAGGTATTATCCCTTTGAAATTTTCATTTTTATTTAAACTTTAAATTGAATAGTTTATTGGTTTTAGTAGTTTCTTGAAAGAATACCTGATTTACAAAATTTGAAATTTGGATTGCAATTACCAAAACCAAATTTTCTAATAAACTATTTGTTAGAGAGACCAAGGTCTTGTGCATTGTGAATGTTGGTCTTTAACTCTTATTTGTCACATCTTGGTTGTCTTCATCCTGTTTTTGAAATTTACAGTATGTGAAGGCTGATAGGGTGGAGTTTCAAAAGTCAGAAAAAATGGAATTGGATCTTGGTACAAAACCTTTACTCGGAGCTGACTATGGGATTGGTTCAAATGAGGATCTCACTCTCCACACAGAAAGTAGGTTGGATCCGCCACTCTCTTCAGATTTTCCCTTAACCAAGCCTTTATCTAGTGAAGGAAGCATCAACAATCGGACTAGTACCGACGATCCTGTTCAAGACATGCTTGAGTTGTTTTTTGGTCCTTGGATGAAGAAGTCAAGGGAAGCAAAGATGAAGACTGATGCTTTAATTGAAGAAAAAACATTTGACTTTGAGCTCAACAAAAGTACTCAAAATGACACTGTAACAGAAGTGGCCCCTGTAACAGAAGTGCCCCCTGCGATGAAGAAAAAAATTAGCCTAAAAGACCATTTTGGAAAGCTACTGAAATGAACTGCTATGTTTAAAGTAATACCAGTCATTGGAATGCCCGAGCCAATGAGGTCTGATACTCTTCTTACATCATATTCTCTTTCATCCTGCTTTAACTTCCCTTGTTTGCCTGCAAATCCAAAGCTAGGTATTAAGGTCTTATTTGGAAATCTAGTGTAGTGATATGCTTTTCTGACAGGATTTGCAGAAGAAATGTCTTTACACTCTTTAGATAATTTATTGGATCTGTAATGAACCGAAATTTTTGAATAAATCTGAATAATACGACAGTAACAAAATGGAGGAAAGCTTGTTGACTTTCTTTGATTAAAAGATGAAAATTACAGATAGTTTAATAACTTGAGGCTATCACTCTCGGAAAGTGAGTTTAGCTCACAACTCTCTAACAATAGCTTGAGGCCATAACTCCCATTACAAAGTTCTCACTAATTTTCTGCATGATTTCTAATCTAACAGCCCTCATATACTACTACAACTCCAAAATCATTTCCTAAATCGGATACACATAAAACATAAAGTAATTGGTGACATTCCTTCCCAAAAGATCACATGACTTTCCTTGTTGCTAGTTGCTACTCCCATTAATTGAAGTAATGTTGACTTCCCTTGGTGTAAAGATGCCTTTCCTTTTCCATGTAAACTTTAAAAGGTGCATCACCACCTTGAATACCTTGGTTCATTACAGAGTCAAGAATTGATTAACAGGAGAACTGATAAATTGGTTGATGCAGCAAATGCACTGGGAACAAAAACTCTGAGGCCACATCACCTTGTGTTCTTTGTTATGCTAGAGGAAGAATCACTATAGGCAGTTGTCAATTAATAAATTCATTTAGTTGCAGAGTTGAGAAGTTTTGCTTATTTTTTTTGAAGGCTTTACCATTTTCCAATGACGAGTTATTTAGAATCTTTTAAGTAAATGTTGATGAGAGAATCTAGTGTTAAAAGTAAAGTTTGCTGTACTGTGTGCGCCTCAGCTGATCAGAGGAAGAACCAACATTTGGCACTACAAATGTTGAGGTGGCTATGCTAGAGGTGGCACTACAAATAGTTAAAAAAATTAAAGTGGCTATGAAATTTTGAGGTGGTTTCTAAAGGTGGTATTATAAGATTTTAACTCTATAATCATATTTTATTGGGCATAGTGCAAAATGGAACTAATTGTCTCTTTAACTCTCATAGCAGAATATTTTTAGTGGTCTAATTTATGTACAACATGTGTTTACTGTTCTTCGCAATGAGCTGAACAAGTGAACAGCAAGATTGTGTATTTCATTGAGATGTATTTGTCAACCAGCTGATATGGCTGATGTGTATTGTGAGACATATGAGTATGATTAAAAATCTTGCTGACTGAAAGCTGAAGCACTATCATGCATTAACATGCACTTTAATAAGGCACCACGCTGTTGTACAAGCATGTAGCTACAGCTTCTAGGTTATTTGATTTATTTCCATTAAAATGCACTTTTATTAAGCACCATGTTGTTGTGTCATGATGGTGTTGAGACAGATTGTTTAGTTTCAAAGAAATAAACCAAGGTAGAGATTTGTGACTGAATTGGAGCTGTTTAGGACTTTAGGTTTTCATAAGCTAATAATGGTTTCAGCTTGTGCATCATTGATGTCAAAATATTTAGGGAATTTTGTTTGAATGGTCTCAAGGATTTTTAGGTCACATTTCCCTCTCTCTAGGAAGGATGATACAAGATCACCGAAAGTGTGAAACTGATGAGATTGGTAAGATAATTAATGCATCAGGTGTCTTTGGTTAAATATTAGGGATTTTTCATATGATGCCCCTGAACTTTTGCATATTTCATGTGGTGTCTTAGAAAGTTCTATATTTCACATGGTATCCCATTTTCCTAAAGTAATTCATATGTAAGAGAAGCACCAAGGGAATTTAACTTTATTTTGGTTTTCAATGGTGAAATTTTTGTTGTTTTGTGTAAATTTTGGTAGTGATTTCATGTTGTGAGGTGTTAAGGAAAAAATTGTTAGTCAATCAATAAAAGTGTTTGTCTTTTTTTGTGATTTTTTTGTTTATTGCGCCATCTTTGTGATTTAAGTAATTTTTTTCTAGTTTTTGTTCTACTTTGTTGATTATCTTATTGATCATGATGAAATTATGTTGGTCTTGTATAAACTTGGGACAATACTACATTTTCATGATTAAAAACTAAGGGAGAAAGTTAAATTTGGTTTGTGTTTGTCTAACTTATGAAACATTATAGTGAAAATGGGATACCATGTGAAATATGCAAAATTTAGGAGCACCACATGAAAATTCCTTAAATATTATTCTACTGTTGTACACCTGCACGCTAAAAGACCTATTTTTCATATATTATTCTCCTATTATACATCCTGAATTCCTGAAATTGAGTGGTATGTGCATATGTGGTGGACATTTCTTTCTATTCTGTGTTACACCCATATATGCTCAGATGCCTTCTTGTTCATGCCTTAATAGTCTTGTATGCTTTGCTGCAGGATCCAAGCTACAGTTTTGCAAATTACTCAGTGAATATAAAAGGGATCTTTGTCTGCTTTTGCAGTATGTAACAACTGTTGTGAGCTTGGCTCTTGAAATGTATGATGCTCCACTAGCCTTACAACTTTGAGATTGCTAGTGTTATGCTATTGAACTCTCCTGATCCAGCTTTCTACATATTGGCTCGTTTGTCAGGTAATTTTTTTAATCAGCCATGACATATCTTCCCTTGTTTGTACCGTACTACCATCAGTTGTTGGGTGTATGACTGTTTCAATATTTAAAGTACGTTGATTATCGCATTTAGTATGCAAATTTTCTGAGTTGGGGCTGGGTTTTGCATGCATGTTTGGCTCTGCTCCTGCATAATAATATTAGGGTTTTCTTGAGGGAATTAGCAGTATTAATAAGTGTTCATCAACATTGTCAATTGCAGGTAGGCTGTTTCTTGTCAGTTTCCAAAATCGTGAGTTGTTGCTGGATGACATTGAAGGCAACCGGCCAAGCAAAAGATATAGGTGGTTTGTTTTGAAGTGTTTGCACTAGCCGATCAAGAAAACATTTCTAGAACTAGCTAGTTGTTGTAGTAAGCACCCTGATGATTTACGAAGGAGATTGTCACTCGTTTTTGAGCTAGTGTACATGTTTTTTTGCAAGTGATTGAAATAAATAAGTGCAATCGCAATTTTTGTGGAAGGCAAATACCTGTTTGTATGGTCACTGTGAAACATATGTGAAGTAATGACTTGGCTGAAGAGCAATTAAAATCTGCAGCTGCTTTGAATTAAGTTCAAGCACGCCAATCTGCATATATCATCGAATTACTAAACGTTGGCTCCTCGCCGTTTCTTGGTTGATGTTCCAGTTGTTCACTAATTGCTGAATTTTTTTACACTGATCACAACGTTGTGTACAATTATTTTAGCAAAGAAATAACTTGTATGGAAATCCGATACTCTTGAATCGGATGCAGTTGTGTACTGTAACAAAATATACTACTTTCTCCGTTTATTTTTAGTGGCAACGTTTGCCAAATTTGGAATTATAAAATTAGTGACAATTATTTTTTCTTTCATTTTTTTGCATGTCATAAGTATATTTTTATGCTCTATATTTTATATATTTTATATGTATAAATTGTATTAATTTGTAATGAATATACAACTTATATTGGATTTTTTTTTTTATAACTTTTTTTTGTAAGATAACTACGTATTAAATTTTAAATTTAAGGTGAATAGGAAAAAGGAAAATAATATTATGCAAAGGCATCAATATTATTAGTTTTTATATGCAAAAAATCAATATTATTAGCTATAGTTTCTCTAAAATAATGTTAGTTCAAGCTATCTTGTTTGATGTTGGATGACAACAATAATGAACATTTATTCAAATAGAAGCAAAATTTTTAAGTTTTATACTTTTATCCTTATTTTCTTTTTGTGGAAAAGAAAAGTCCTAATTAATAGGTCAATATAGAAACATTTGCCACAATTTAAGGAAGCAGTTTTGAATTATATTGAACAAAAAAAATGGAGAAATGTAAAATTTACAGACAAGACATAAACACAATAATATCATAAAGGTTAAAAATGATTCTTGCCGTGCTGATCACTAATCTTGAAGGCAACATTTTAGTTGAGAGGTAATCTTTTTTAACCCACCTATCTTCCTCACAATTCTACTAACTTGAATTCAAATATTGTTTCTATATGTTCTATTATGAATTATGTTTACCGGGTGCTCGATATAATCACCGTAAATAGAATGATAATGAAATGGAAGAGGAAGGGAACGGATAGTAATAATTGTTACCTTTAATTGTTGTTTGGTATCCTAATGTCGCTAGTGGAATGAAAACAATTGTAAAGACTAATTGAGAAAGGAAACAAAACTAGTTTGACAAGGGTAACAAGTGACGAGAATATATTACCTTTAGAAACAATATTTGTTTTTATACCAACTAATTGGAAACGAATATACTTATTTCAATCTGTTTTTTACATCAAAATATTTGATACCAAACACTCTAATATGGAAAACAAAACTAATGTTGGCATTTTCATTAGTATAGAATGGTGTGACATTAAGCATTTTCTTAAATCTAAAATGTTGATGCAGAGTTGAATGTCTGCAATGGTAGGTTTAATGGGGTGCCATCCGAGGAACGATTGCATTGGCGTTCTTTCTTAACCAAGCTTGGCCAATCTAATCTTCAAGGTGCCAAACACGACGAGCTCTTTATTGCTTACCAAAAGTTCGTATCGTTACTGAACTCTTTCTCAATCTGCCCACTGCACTTACCTGTTATGATGAATAATCTGTTTCATACTGTTATCTGTCGGTTTTATCATACCGACAAAGGTATCATCGTTTCAGCAATATTTACATTCAGTATGAGAAATAAGGCACATATGAAACTGATCATCTTGTATTTTGTGTGGCAATTCTCAGATCAGTGTACATTGTTTATACATTGTATGGAGATGTAAGCATTTTCGCTGTTGGCAAGGAAGAATATGATGAACTCACACGTATGCCACTCGAAAACTTACTACAATCTCACTGTAAAGTTTAAATGATGAAACAGTTCAAAGTTGTCAGAGATGGCAATCTACCTGCATTATTGATGCTGAATGCTGATTCTCTTGTTCACTGAAGTGTCAGATGTGGTTTGTGCCATTACAACATCTATCAAGGATGCATGCGGAAGACCTCCATCTGAACGCCGTTTTCTTGACAAGTACGGGAAAATATGTTTGTACCTCGACGAGATTTTCTGGAAGGTAATAGTCTGCCCTGTATTTTCCTCCTGACATTTTATTCAGCAAAATTATTGCTGCAGAATTAATATTGTGCATAGAATCTGTTATTGGAACGAGCAATTTTGGAGTTAACCATGTTRGTGCAAATTCTMATTGTAATTTCTCTTCTGTTTTGCAGGGAGTGATGGAAAATACTGACAAGGAAAGAGTTAAAAGGCTAGCCAAGCTGAAACTTCCTACTGAATTCTGAAGATAGAAGAGAACATTGTTTCTTTGCATTTTGCACTTCTTCGAACATCTATCTATGCAAGTATTATAAGCTGATACATTCTGTATCGCTGTTCTTTAATTCTGAAAACACAATTTCAGGAAATTTAATGTTTCTGCGCTGTGTTACTGCCTTAGTGATATGAGAATTGTCTTTGCACCTGCAGAAACCGCCGCAAGTATTTTACAGTTAAACAGTTAGCAAAAGGAGCATCTGAACTAATTAATCAACAATTTGCACATTTGCAGAACTTTACCCTTTTTTTTCTCCCCTACTTGCTGTTCAAATTTGATGCTTCGTTCAACTGTAGTTGTCTCTCACATGATTAGTTCATTGTCGATAGACTCCCACAGCGTTAGTGATGTAGATTTAAAGGAATGGCTATTTGTCAAGCAACAAACTATAGCAGTCTTTTAATTTAATTGTGTATGGCACCAATCTTTGAAGTGAAGCTATTGGTTTGAATTGGTCGGATGGCTGCTTACTCGATTATTGTTATCTAGCAAGTTAGAATCAAGGGTAAAGAATCAACTCTAAGCAGTTTTTTCTTAAGCTAATTCACAGAAGAAAAGAGTTTCGATTGTATAGTATACTGACATATATACATAGCTAGTCTGATGATGCTGAGAATGTACTCTATACTTTACATAGTAATTAAGGCAAGTGAAATACACACTTCGGCATACAATAACAGCAACAGCAATAGTAATACCAATTAAGGAACATATTATTCTGTATAACCCAATTGGCACAAAACATGAATGTATAAAATGATCATTAGAACTACATCAGAACAAAAATGTTAAATCACTTAAATGTATCAGCAGAAAAGTTCAATGCTAAGGTTTGAGTTCTGAATTGACACCCTGTTCTATACCTGGCAATAAATGCACATCTTCTCCTGTTTTGCTCTGATTTTAGGTGCTTCGGTCATCCTTCTTCCACACACCACCTCTGAAACCGATTCTCTCGATTGGAAAAGATAACAATTCTGGAGACCAACAAGAGTGCACCGTTCTCAAAGATGGCATCACTGCTTGAATCTTCTCCCACTCCATACTCAAATGAGACAGCGAATCCAACTTCAAGCCTTCTATTCTCCAAGAAATTCTACCATTTCCCCAGAAACTATCGTTCAGCCGCGCTAAGTTTCCTCCACATAGTGAAAGATAGCGTAGCATACACAAAGAAGCTGGGTTCAGCCATTTTGGGCTAATTTTTCCAGGGTAAAATTTAAGAGAAAGCTCGTGTAACTGTGAGGGTGGAGTGACTTTCTCAAGTTTAGAGATGAGTTTCTCACTCTCAAAGCTGTTAAAGCAGTTAATTGTCAAAATTTGCATCTCTTTTAGGCCAGTTAAGGCATCTGTCTCATTGTCATCAATTTGATCAGCTCGAGTCAACTGCAGTTCCAATATCCTCAAATGAGTTAAGCTTCTCAAGTCAGAGATTCTAGACCCTTCAATTGCCACCCTAGCGGGCTTGAATCCTAACAAAACTTGAAGATTTGAGAGTTTCTTCAATCCTTTCGGAAGAAACTCAAGGGACCCACAGTGACTCACATCTAGCACCAATAGGCTCTCGAAATTCATTACGAAAGGAGGAAGGGATTTGAGACTCTGACAGTAACTCAAATCCAACACTTGAAGGTTCTGAAGTTTTTCTAATGTTTGAGGAACTTGAGTCAATGGGTGAGTGTTATTCAAATTGAAGCATGTCAAGTGTTTTAGGCAGCCAATCTTACCGAGTAGGACAACAAGAGGCACTTCAAAGATTGATTTTGACAAATCCAGCACTCGCAAGTATGTATAATCACAGAATTTATTGCCAATGCATGAAGCAATTTTGTTTACTTCACCACTTTTTGAAGTGGATACCAACGCCCGCAATTTTTTGCTTTTTACCATCTGCTTTTCCTTTGTGTCGGTGGTGAGTCCTAGGTGACGGCAATGAGCAGCACTTGACCCAGTAAAACAATCATCTTCTGCAAGCATAATTACTTGGTCTCGAACCATATCATGAACTTTACAAGTGGATATCTTCCCATTGTAGTCCCACTCGACAACTTCAACCAGACATCTATTAGTTAAGCCAGAGAAGCAGTCCTCACTAGCTTCAGTTGCTAGCCTGCCATTCCTCACAGGCACAAATCCCTCTCCAATCCACCATCTGACTAATTGATCTTTACTTATTTCACAGTCCTCTGGATATATGGAAAGAGAGAGAAAGCATGACTTCAAGTACGATGGGAGCTCGTCATAACTACATTGCAAGGAGGCCATGACAGAGTTATCATTAACGCTCAATTCATCCCGAAAATGATCTGCTATCCTCCTCCACTCGTGATAATATGGAGGCTTGCAAAGCATCATTCCTCCAACTGCCTTGATTGCTAGTGGGAGTCCTCTGCATTTCAAAACGATTTCCTTTCCAATGATCTCAAGATCATTTGATGTACAACGACCACGATTTTCTGCAAATGCTACATTGCAAAAAAGCAACCAACTGTGAGCATCACCAAGGACTTTGGGCCTATGAACTTTTGCTTCCTTCACTCCCATTCTTTTTGAAACTTCCTCGATTCTAGTGGTCACAATAATACAGCTTCCGCTTTCTTTTGGTAACCCTTCACAAATTCTCAGCCACCATGAAGTATCTTCACTCCATACATCATCCAGCACAATCAGAAACCTCTTGCCTAAAAGGTATTGGTTTATTCGCTTTAGTAGCTCACCACGATCATCCCCAATGTTGGCATCTCCGAGGTTTCTCAAGATGCTCCTCATTATCTTTTCTTCAGTGAAGTTCTGAGATACCGACACCCAAATTCTCTTCTCAAACCGAAGCTCTATTTCTTTATCGTTAAATACTGTTTGAGCAACAGTGGTTTTCCCCAATCCGCCCATGCCTACAATTCCAATGGATAGTATGCCAATGCTATCTGTGTGGGATAACCAATCTTTAAGCTTTTTTGTATCACCTTCAATTCCAACCACTTGTGTATGATCATAGACAGGAGAACTCCATCTGGGCGGTCCCTCTTCTTGCACATTGCCTTGGACAGAAGATAGTGGCCCAAGAAAAGATGAGATGTTATTTTTAATGCCAGTGATTTTTCCATTGATACCTTCAAGTCTCTTTCCCAATAGGTACTTGGATGGGAGGGAAAAGCTATCTCGAAGTTTTCCTGAACTATTGCTTGACAAAAGTTGGCAATCAGCAAGTATGTCTTCAGCTTCATAGACAAGCTCTCGCAAATCAGCTAGGGCACATTTTAGAGTCTCGTTTTTTCGTTTGAGCCTCTCTGCATCTTTAAAGAAGCTTCGCATGTACTGCAGATCAGTTTGTAGCTTCTTAAACTGATCCCTGTAACCGAGTAGAACATTGCCTTCTTGTACAAGGACTTTCAGTAGTCTCTCCAAAAACACAGAAACGACTGCATCCACCATATCCTTCTACTGTCGTGAATAAAGGAAAAAAAAATGAACGACAATCAGTTGCGATTAGCCAGACAGAAAGATTTAAAAGTAATAACTACACTAAGATCAATGGACTGTATAACCAGTAAAATCCAATCGATCATCTTATCTTCAATCAACATTCAATTTCTCCATCATAGTCCTTAACCCAACAAAATCATACTCGCACTATTATTACACAAGGCCCCAAATCATCGAAAATGACCAAATTGGTGACTTCTGCCAACCAAATTGACAAACAGCAAAGAACAGAAAGAAGCTAAAGATCACAAACTTATTGTGCAACTGACAAGAGATGGCACAAAAACTAAGCCAACCCAGATGACTAAAAAGGCATTGAATTAATAAAGCACAGATCAACATAATCCTTAATAAAAATTAAAGCTACAAGGAAGACATCATTTACTCTTAAAAAACCTGGAATTATTAAACTCAACTTAAAGCTATGATACAATATAATTCATGTCAGAATCATAAAGGATAATTCCAAAAAAAATTATAAAAAATAATTCAAACTGAATTATGACCACTTTTTATCAACAATTATTGAAATTCTCAAGCTTAAATGAAGTGGGATCGGATAAAGCTTCTTATCAATCAAATGGGTATCATTTAGTCAACAAAAATAAACATTATTATGCTTACAAAAATAACATTGAGAATTTAATTGAGCAAGTATGATATAATGGGTGAATTCTATTAGAATAAGATATGCAAAAATTGAGACTTTCAGCTAAATTCATAACCATATAACTTAACAAAGGCAGAAATTCAATGAAGCAATTGAAACCCAGCAAAAGATTGTTGATAAAAAAAAAAAGATGAGAGAGACTGAGAAAGAAAGAAAGAAAGAACTAAGCTTACAGTTACAGTGAATCAGTGATGATGATATCTTGGAATTGAATGATGAATAATGAATGATGAATGATGATTGATGAGAGTTCAAATGGCTTAAGCAAGTAGTATTATTGAAATTAAATAATTATGAAATGAAATGAATTAATGAGATAATGGGGTATGAAATGAATTGAGGTTGGTTGACTTGGACTTTTCAATGCTTTGACTTGATAATCAGCTAACTTCAATTATTAAAGTGTTAAACTAAGCACTTTAGTTAACATTGAATTTTCTTAGTTGCTTCTTGGACTTTATACTTGCAATTCTTAACATTTCTATATTAGTGGAACGGTTACTTATTCATTTGATTTGATTTACAAGTGTTTTATTTTATTTTTGTTAAATTTGCTTACTATGTGAAACGATCAAGTGATTATAATTAATTTAGAGAATTGTTACATGAGTTAAAAAAAAATAAGTTATCAAAGTATAATTGGTTTGAGCCATCACACCTCATACACACCTTCAAAATTGTTGCATTCAACTTTCTATAACAATCTTTGAGTATCTCATCATGTTTAATGATTTAAGTTCATCTCTGTCTTTGTTTGATTTTCAGTAATTCCTATTTACAATAAGAAATCCCATGAATTGCAAAACTAGTAGTTCATTTCTCATTATTTACGTGAGACTTTGTAATTGTCTTATTTCTTTCTCGACTCATTTTATGTAATTTTACTACTTATTAGAACAATCTGTGCTTCCTTTAAAAAAAAAGGGAAATTCTATATGGTGGCATCGAGTTTTGTCAAAATCTACACGATGACAACCTAGAATTTTCAATTCTACACCGTGGCCTTAAGGTTTTGCGAATTCCACACCATGGCCTCGAGGTTTTGATTTTACATATGGTGACAAGCATAAACTAACCCACTTTCCCAAACCACCTAACCCACTCATCCACTTCCCCGAACCACCCAACAACCACCATTCTCTCTCCTGCCAACCACCACCACACCACCCCGGCCCCCCAACCGAGCCACCACCCCAGCCACGTTGCCCACCACCACACTCGCAACCACGTCAGCCACACTCGTTGGAACCCACCGCCGCCACAACACAACCATGTCAACCCCCCACCACACTCGCAACCACGTTGCCCACCACGAACCAATTTTCCCTAATTCGAAAATTAGGGTTCTTTCCTCATTTTTCCCCAATTCAATTTCTTGAATTAGGTTTTWTTCGAATTCGAACCCAGATTTCATTGCATATGGTGGAATTCGAATCAAACCCTAAATTGATTACAATTTCGAGCAACAATAGTTAGGGTTTTACGAATTCCCCCAAATTGATTGCAAAAACTAGGTTTTATCACTCGAAAGTAATCGAAAATCTGGTTTAATTTGTCCGATAAAATTGCAAAAATTAGAAGATTAATTACCCGAGTTTGGTCATTGATCGAAAATCTGGTTTAATTTGATTCGATTATTCATTCAAAGGAAACATTCTTGGTCGAAAACCAAACTTCGACTTGCTGGGCTGCGCGCGCGGGGGGGGGGGGGGGGGGGGGGGGGGGGGGGGGGGGGGGGGGGCAGCTGCGGTGAAGGAGAGAATGAGGTGGGCTGAGGTGGTTGATTGAGGCGGGGTAGTGGTTGGGTTAATGGTCGGTGAAATGAGGCGATTGGTTGTTCGGTTGGGGGATGGATTGGCTGGGCTGGGTTAGTTGGGTGGGGGTGGTTGGGTAGGTGGGTGTAAATGGTTAGTACTGGACTGATTGGTTAAGTTAGATTGTGTCACCATGTGYAAAAATGAAAGTTCAAGGCCACGATGTAGAATTTGAAAAACCTTAAGGCCACGGTGTGGAATTGAAAATTTTAGGTTGTCACCGTGTGGATTTTGGCAAAACTCGATGCCACCATATAGAATTTTCCAAAAAAAATTAAAAAAATAACATAGACTTTATTAAAAGATACTTTTACACACTAGTGATTTATGTTTAGGCTTCTTTTTTAGACAAGGTAATCCGATAAAGTTGGAGTCAAAATTATACTCCATAACTTTTTTGGATTAGTTTATTATAATCCTAACAATAAAACCTAATAATTTTTACATTTAGAAAAAAAGCCCAATAATAAAAAAAAAAATCTTCTAAAAAAAATAATATGTACGAATTATTTGCTTTCATTCGTGATTCGACTCTCTTTATACTTGTACGAATTACATAAATACATTCTTCTTTTGACTCACTTTTTACATTTATATTTTTCGTCATTGACCCGACCGTCTTATTATTAACCACCAATAATCCAATATATCCAAAACTCGACCCACTATCGATCATTTTACGAGTCACCCTCTTACGACGTGATTCGCTTTTTGTGTGGCAATAATGACTCGATAAGTCGATACTCGATAATATTCAGCCATTCAAGACTAGTGTAGTGACGCATAACCTTGAGCAATTTTCCCGCTCAAACACAATAGCAGTTTCAAAAATTTTAGGGCTTTCAATTTTGGCGCTAAATTTTGCAATTCGATCATATCACAACTGCTAAGCATCACTTTTTACACTTTTAGATGTTGCGCACTTTTTCCCAATTAAAGCCTCACTTACTGTTAGTCATCATCTCCTTCAATTGTCCTTCAATTTGGTGTTTCTGTCAAACCCTAACCCTAATTTTACTCTTTGCTGATTGTTTGAAATCCAGTTGTTTCAGGCAGCAGATTATTTTAAGAGGGTCATCAATTCGTTGCTGTAGTCTCAAATTTCAGCGGAGTTGTTCAATTACTACTAGAAAAATGGAGAATGGTGATTCCAAGAGGAATGAAGCTACTCAATTGAAGAACCCTAATCCGCAATCAAGAGGAGCTTTGGTGGTTTTAGAAGGGTTGGATCGAAGTGGAAAAAGTTCTCAGTGTAGTGAGATTTTTGCTCACTTGCAAAGTCTTGGGTATGCAACTGAATTGTGGCGGTTCCCGGATCGAAACACCGCTGTTGGGAAGATGATCTCTGCTTACCTTTCTAATGAATCGAACTTGGATGATCGCACCATTCATCTTTTGTTCAGTGCTAATCGATGGGAGAAAAGGTTTAATCTTTTTCTTCGCTGTCGTTTCGGTTTAGTTTAGTTTATGCATTGCAATTGCAGGGTAGTGCTTTTTGAGTGTTGCATTTTAAGTGTTTGGTGTTATGCTTAACTGAATTATAGTCCCTCTGATCCATAATATAAGTTGTTTTTGAAATTTTTATACAATTGTAGAAATTGGATTAAATCTAATGAAAGCTGCATTTTTTTTATAATATAAATAAAATTACCCGAAAAATGCCATTAATATTAGCTTATGCCATTCAATATCATGCATTAGAATTGTTAGGTGACTTATATTATGCATCAAACATGTTAGATAATGATTGGGTTAGATACTTGGCCACTTGGATATATTTTCATGAACCCTGTTTGCAATAACATATGGAGTAAGCATATTTGAGATCCTTTGATTCTGAACTACCAAAAAAATCAAAGCCTTACCAGAACAAATTTGAATGGAGGGCTTGCAATAGTGTTCGTCTGGTAGATTCAATATTTTCTACTTATATAAGGTGGTAGTAATACGAGCTAACGATTCTATTTCATTTTCTGAACTTGAGGAGTGAAGAAGGTTTCCTTGTCACATATAATTTTCTTGTTGAGGCTTCGTTGTTATGCTATCATAACTTGATATTGTCTGTGGTGCTTTGGGAATTAAGATCATAAGATTTTAGTGACAAGAGGCTTATAGTGGGTTGTAAACCTTTTCTTTTTGGTGCATTTATTTTGTGAGCAGTATTTTTAGTTGTTGAGTGTCTTTAACAATTGCAGATCATTGATGGAAGAAAAGTTGAAAGCTGGAACTACACTGATTGTGGATCGCTATTCCTATTCTGGGGTGGCTTTCTCGTCAGCCAAAGGGCTTGATTTTGAATGGTGTAAGGTAAACTTGTAGGGCTTTTTTGTGTTTTAGTGACAGATGACTGTTCCATAAATTTGGACAGTCAGTGACCATCTTCGTCGTGAAGCACCACTATTGGTTTCCATGGCATCCAATTCCATCATAGAAGAATTTTTTTCATGTATTGTTAATTATTTATTGAACTTTTGCTTGCATGTGTTGGTTGTACCCTTTTAATCGAATGGAAAAGCTAGTTTTTTTGAGCAGATATTGTCGGTAGCAATCAGCCAGATTAGTTCATCAGTACCATTGCACTTGTTATAGCTGGAAATCCTGGAATATAACTTGTTCTATTCTGCAGGCCCCAGAGATGGGATTGTTGGCTCCAGACATAGTCTTATACCTTGATATAACACCAGAGGTATATTTTCGAAATCAAGCTTTAGAATGGAAAGTAATTCACGTTGAATATTGATCTTTGATGTAGGCGTTACACTTTTTTGGCCTTTTGTTTCACAATGAACTCTTGTATTGGGTGCCTGTCACTTTTCTCAGACATTTATTCTCTGTGAATCTGTTTGGTGAGATACATGTGAGACAGGGCTATTTAAAGTCTTCAAACTGGTCTAAGTTCTTTCTCAAAACTTCTGCTTTATTATATACATCTGATAATTCTGAATCACATAAGTGTTTTGGTTATCACACTGCTATCTTATTATCATCTAACATGATTTTAGATTTTTAATCACATAAGGTGGTACAACTGGCCAAATTTTATCCATGAACAAAAAATTATGTCATTTTAGTATTCAATTCTGAAATGGCAAATCCAATTCTACCGGATCTTTTTATGCAAGGGTTATTAAACTTTTAAAATCTTTTTTGGAATCGCAGAAAGCTGCAGAAAGAGGAGGCTATGGTGGTGAAAGATATGAGCGTCTTGATTTTCAGAAGAAGGTCAAAGAGAAATATCAGGCCCTTCAGGATTCCTCATGGAAGGTGATATTTTTTTATTTTTTTTCATAATTTCTCTTATACTCCCTCCATCTTGAAATCATAGTCACTCATTTGATGTCTGCTGTCATTTCTTATAGACTTATCTTGCAATGTATGCCATTTGATCTCCTAGATTGTTTTTCATCGGTAAATTATCGTGCATTATGGCAAAGATTGTCGACTGCAAATAATAGTGGGGATGACTTGCCATCCTTTGCCTGTGTTACATGTATCTTAATTTGTTACCTTGGCATTGCTGCTTTGCCAATCTATTTCCACCTTCTATCAAATTCTGTAATCACCGCTATCCAGAGTTTCATTAAATGATAATTGTTAACAGATTGTTGATGCTTGTTTGCCGATGGAAGAAGTCCAGAAGAAGCTCAGAGAATATGTGCTTGAGTGTGTTGAGGCATGTCAAAACGGAAAGCCTCTTTCGCCCCTCAAGTTATGTTAGATAGGCAGTGCCTGCTGAACTATATATGTCCGACCTCGTGCTATTCACTCAGATGAAGGAAGTTGTATACCGTAGTCAATAGTAATTATCAAATACTAGTAGATACAATTGTCCAACTATATTTGGAATGTTAACTTGAGGTTTTTCCACCTTGTTTCTGGGATTCAAAAGCTATATGAAACATTATGAAGTGCGAAGAGACATAATTTTCTACTGTAATTAAAATTTGTGATTACATGACAATTGCGAATTTGTATATCCATATTGGCATTCCAGCAAACATAGCTTTCCAATTTCCAAATCAATTTCTTTAGGTCCAGGTTATGTTTAGATCATTTGCTGTTTCTCAACAAACTACCAAAAGCTCGCAACTATGCGTATCTTTGATTCGGGGTTTGAACGACACATTATCGACTTATCGTAGGACCTAAATGGTTGGTAACACTGTATTTGTCATCTATTTGTAACAAATGTTTTTTACACCTATTTAAGTTTTAAAACAACGGAGATCTCAAAGTTGAATGAGGTTGAGGGATGGGACTAGTATTATATGACAATGTTAAGCAACTCGATTTGACATGGTTTAACTAGTGAAATAGTATCATGACTAGTAGTATATGCCATGGTTTAACTTGTGAAGAATTTTTAATCAAAATTCGCATTTGTTTCACATTCAAGTCCCACTTTTTTGTTGTAGCTCGAAATATGTGGTCAATCAATCCGAATCAAAGATGTATAATTCGTGGTGAACCAAAAATATCTCAGAAGCAAACTTGTAATGAAAACAATGTCCATTTGTAGGTGTCAAACTGATCATTCTCAGTGTGTAAGTTACTTTAATTTGTGTAATATACTAATATGTACTATCTTCATTGCTCATTCGTACCGAAACGAAAAGTAAGTACTTGGTTATTCTTTCCTCTACAAAGGCATGGCAAATTAAGAGGCTTTTACTTATTTATTTACTCAATGCGATCATTCATGTAATGCTGGAATTGGAGTTTTAAGACAGTAAGAAGCTTATCGTCTTTTGAATGAACACGTCTTCAACAAGTAAGCCCTTCTCTTCTTCTCTTGTATATCGAATTTGCTTCACTAGTTGAGTAGTTAGATCACTCTTTATTAGTTATCTTTGGCTAAGATTTTGTGGTTTCAATTGTGTTACTATACTACTACATACTGCCATCCACTTGAGTAAAATATAACATGATCATAATACAAGTGAATTATCATTGTATATATATATGAACCAATTTGTCAACATAAATGAATTCGGTGCATTTTATTGCAGGAGTTTGTATGCTACAATGATTTATGATCTTATTAACGTTTTGAATCTTACAAAAACGTAAAAAGTATATACAAGAAAAAGAACACTAATATATTTTATAGAGTATTGATCATAAAACTACATATTAAGTTGTTGATCATCATTTCCTTTAATACCATTGAAGTACTAGTGGATTCTACTCTCACTTCTTGGTAATCTAAGTTAGTTAGGTAATGTTTTAATTAGTAAAATTAATTTGGAGTCAAAATGACACTCCTAGTTCACAAATTTCACCTAATTCATCCTTTCAGGCTTTAGTACTTAAACTAATTTCGGTAACAGACAATCGTACTTTGACAAACTTCATAACAGCAGGCAAGAAATGTTAACAAGTAGAGTGGCTCAAAGTTGCTAGATTATTGAAAGGAGTGACGATGATTTGATGATACGGTATCTTGTTGTATGCTGTGAATCTGTGATCATCTGTATTCCACTTTAATACTCTTCCAGCGAAAAAACTTCTTTCCTGTGTTATCGAACAATTTGAGTTGCCGACTTCATGTAAATTAGCAAGGGCTATAATCTTATCTTTCAGTTCACTTTAGTGAAGTAACTATGTATGCAGGAAGATAAATTACAATTTTTATAAATCCGCTATCTGTTGAAACGAATGCAGGGATAAAAGAGGTCCCTATGTTTAAGAACAAGCTGCAAGAATATACTCAGAAAAGGCATTTGGATCTTCCAGCCTATCGAACGACTAATGAGGGATTTCAGCACGCGCCAAAGTTCAGATGCTCTGTGTTTGTTGATGGAGTAGAGTATACATCTAAGGAAACATTTCGTCATCTGAAAGAAGCCGAACAGGATGCTGCAAGACTTGCCTATGAGTGCATTACGTGCAACGCTCAGCAGCTCGATGCCAAGCCCCTACTTTCTGAGGTCTCTTGAAAGCTAACCTGTGATTCATTGTGATCCTAAACATTATGACTTCACTTTATAATCTTCTTTTCTCAAATTTCTTCTCTCATTTTTTTGTAGGATCCAAAATCTAACAAGTCGATCCTGTATGAATTTGCATACAAGCAACAATTGGGTATGCCCACATATAAGACTTGTTTATCAGAAGGACCGCTTCCTGTTTTTATATCAACGGTGACAGTGGCGGATAAAAGCTTCACTGGTGATGGGGGGAAAAGCAAGAAAGATGCAGAGCAGCTCGCTGCACACGCTGCACTTCAGTCACTTATCGGTATATTCATCTTAATTACCATGATCTCCATGGCTCCATTTCGATATAGCAATCAGATTGTTTTATTAAATTGCCATATTAATGGAACTGCGCGCTTTCCTCCATATATAGGAACTGCTTCTGGAGCTATACTTAACCAAATGCTGAGCTTGAAGCGAAAGTGCAATAACATTAAAAGAGTTCCATCTCCTGGGTACAACCGAAAGAGACCAAGGATCGCATCTGGCAAAGGTAATACAGTACAGTAGCTTATTTCCTTGATTAAACTAGCTCTTGACCCAAATTCAATTCTTGATTATGTGCAGGTCCTGAGGCTGGCTCAGACTTGAAATTTAATGCTCCGGTAAGGAATTTTTGCTTTGACGGAATCAAAATTCCTTCGGTGTATACAAGAGTGTGTGTGTCCTTTGAAAGGGGGGTGATCATGTCTGACTAAATCCTGTTCTACCTTTGTTTACTTCTTGCAGCGTCGCTCTTAACATCAGCTCCTCCCGCGTCTACTGCAGTAACACCAGTGCGCAGTTTGTTTGAAAAAGGCCAGCTACTGCTACTGCAGGTCATTGAATTAGGGTCTTGGAGTCTGGAATAGTGTACTAATCATGCATGTTTTATTACAAATGCACTATTTTCAAGCATTAGGACAGTATTCTGCTTGCCTTTCGTAGTTACGGCTAAACAAACACATTATCTAAACATATAAGTAATGAATGACAGAAACCCTTTATATCAGGCATTGTTAGAGGAAATACGTACTCAAGTTATGTACGACTGTTCATAATCTTCAATCTTCATATATGATAGATACTTCATATATCATCAGTTACTTGTATCGAAACAACAAAAGACATTAGCAGCTGGTCAGTTTTCGACAGTAATTCTCAGTTATGTGCATAACTTGTATTCTCAACGTTGCTAATTAAACTCGATTTTTATTGTGACAAATTTTGTATCAATTTCTTTAATGTTTTTTATGATATTTTGTGTAAATTTATAACTGTACTCTGTATTTGATGTACTTTCATTCCCTATATAAATTGCTTATGAAGTTCGTTGTATACTTGTATTTGATGTTATCAAATATGAAGTCTTCAAATTTTTATGTTCTCCCTTTGTTACATTTTAGCTGAAACAATTGAATTAGGGAAAATTTCTAGGTAAAATTTGTTATTGAAGTTAAATGTGTAACATAAAGAAAAATTAAGAGAGAGAAAATGAGTGGAAAGTGAATAAAATAATGAGTGGATCTGTGGGTGTAAGATCATCATTATTCATGAAGATACTTGTATCCTTTCCCATTTTCTCTCTCCTTTTTTACACTTACACATCACCTTCTCTTTTCTTTGCATCACAAATTTTCTCAACATCAATGAATATCCTTTCCCATTTTCTCTCTCCTACTTACACGTACCGCACTATTATTCCCTTTTCAATTTTCCCAATATTAATACCCCATTCGTTACAAAAAGTTTGTTACGTTTTTTTTCACAATTTTCAATGCATATGTCTAAACTTTAATATCTTTCACTACACTTTATAAAAAATTACAAAAATTCGATAATAAAAAACGACGCATTGAGACGATCTGATAAGATCTCACATGAATATATTTTTTCTTATATATTATGAGATTTTTCAACTGGATTGCTATTCGAAGTCCGCTTTTACTGGAATCAAAGTCCACATTTCATGTGAACTTCCCAATATACCCTTTAAATTCTACACCTCCCTAACCACCAACACCAACCTTCACCGTTCACCTAACACCGACAACCCAACCAACCACTCCATGGACAAAACCAAGACGACCACCACCACTCCACCAGGCGAACAACCACCAACACCACCAAGGACTTCGGAATTCGTTTTTTTTATAAAAAAAAAGGACTAACGCTTAACCATGGCGCCCAACCCATGGTGGCTCACGCCTAACCCAGGCGTGGCTGCCATGGGTTGGGCGCCATGGTTAGGTGTCAACCTTTGTGGACTTTTTTTTTTAAAAAAAAACCCCACCCAACGCCTGACCATGGCGTTGGCACCATGGTCTGGGCACCTGGGTCTTGACGCCTAGCCCAGGCGCCCACACCATGGTGCCAACGCCATGGTCAGGCATTGAGTGTGTTATGTTTGTTTGTTTTTTTTTTTTTTGAAAAAAAGGACGTTGGGGTTGGTTGCTAATACGTGGGGTGGGGTGGTCGCAAGCACAACGTGGCTGTGTGGGGTGGTTGCTAGCGTAGCGTGGCTGGTGGGGTGGTCGCAGGCGTGACGTGTAGTGGTTGCAAGGTGGCTTGGTAGTGGTGGGTAAATATTGAGGGCAAGGGTAATATGGGAAGTTCACACGAAATGTGGACTTTAATTCCAGTAAAAGCGGATTTCGAATAGTAATCCCCATTTTTCAAAGTCAAAGTTTCTCTATCCTTGTACTCAATATTCCAAACGTAACAAACAAATTGAAACGGAGGGAGTAATATAATTATTTATTATTAATGTTGTTAATAATAATTAATAATAGATCGTTCTGACACATTAATTAAACAAGACGAATTTAAAAACATAAAATTCATTGATTAAACGACAAGAATATAAAAACATGAATTACATTGATTAAAATAAGCAACTAAAATAACATACTCCCTTCGTATCAGATTTCTCGCAACACTCGTATTAACGAGTGTTAACTTTCTAAATAAGACTAATCATGCTTAGTTCTAAATTAGGAGGGAGAAATAAAGTGATTAGTTAAAAAAACCCATAACCACGACACCACCACTCACACCTACCACCACACAAACCCAGAAAACCCCCGATCTGTCACAAGCCACCACCGTCAACAGTCGCCGACGATAATGGATCCCCAATAAACTGTCGATCTCGCTCCTGCAACAAAATCGCATTCTCTTGAAAAATTGAATCGGCGCCGTAATCAAGCAATCGAACACCCATTATCTTCGACAATCATAAAGAAATCGATCGATCGAACTCAAACGTCGCTCCAATCTTCAAGAATCGATCAATCGAACTCAAACACTGCATTTGTGTAATCAATCGATCGAACAAACCACCACTTTAATCAATCAATCGAAATCAAACTACCACTCCAAAGTCTCCAATCGATCGATTGAACACCAACCGCTCCAAACTATACTCAAGTGATTTATTTGCTGGCGTTTATGTACTCAATCGATCGAACTCAAACCACATAATCAAAGCCTATCTAAAAACTTAAGCCTAACTACGATGGTTTGTTGGGTGGTTGAGGTGTTTGCGGTGGCTGATGGCGACTAGTTAGCGACGGAGCGTGGTCGCTAGTACTGTAGTGGAGGTGGTGGGTAGTGGCGGTACGTGGTGGCATGCAGACATGCAGTTGACTGCTTTTTGTGGTGGCATAATTGTTTGTTCATTATGTAGGGAATAATTAATTAGTTTAGGGTAAAATAGATTAGGGTATAACTATGTTAATTATGTGTTGTTTAGGGAAATTAGTAAGGGTAAACTTGTAATTTTCCTATTAAAAATTTACTAGAAATAGAAATAAGTACAAGTGTTGCAAGAATTATGTTACAACCATTTATAGAAAGTTTTGCGAGAATTGCGATACAGAGGGAGTACATAATTTTAAAAATTAATGAAATTTTAATTTTCATCCGACCTCCTAGACCTTGCCCATAAATGCTCAACCAAATCGTTCTTCAAATCCATATGGACTTCTCTATCACGAATCTCCCCTCTTGAAGCCATCAATCTATCGAAATTATCTGGATCATACTGTCCAGGAGTTACGGTGAATGTTGTTGCATTCCTAGTCGAAGATGACCTCGACATATTTTCAAGTTGTTCATCGACAAACTCAAGTTGATCTTTATAATTTAAATACGTATCACGCTTGTCTTCAACAATCGTGTTGTGGATGATGATGCAAGTCATCATAATTTTCCATAACAATTCTACACTCCATGCCAAAATAGGCTTCTGGATTATTGCGAAATGATTAGTTCATATTTTGAGTTAACTGTTTAGAAATTGGGAAAAAGGGGCATTACCAAAAGATTGTTGGTAGGTCTGAATACTTTTGAGGAAAATGTGGTTGAATTGGTGGAATATTATTGAAATTTGTTGGTCTATCGTTGTAAAAATGCAGGTTGAATTAGATTACTCAATAGATTTGGGTCAAAAGGAGAATTAGATTGGTTAAATTGGAAGTTTGAATTATTTGAAAAATTCGAGTTACGACCGTAATTAGAATTATTACGATCCATATTGAAGAATTTTCGAAATTGGAAGTGAAAAGGAGAAAAATAAACATGAAAATTTGGAAATTAAGTTATTTTGTGTTTGAGAGTATTGTACAAGTGAAACTGAAACTTTGTGAAAATCTGTTAAAGTTGTACTCATTTTAAAGAGGAAAAAAATTATGAACGTTGGTATTTTCGAATTTTCAAAATAAGTTACTGTTTGCAAATTATAAGAGTTAGACGATTTTGAAAAAAAATAGTAAATAAATAATAACTTGACCTGTGTCAAGATTTTGTGGGATGAAAATTGCAAAATGTAGCCGTTGGGAGCAACGTATACTGTTGGTTTGTATTTGATGCACGTTGCATGGCACACAGTCCGAGGAATTAATTTCTTTCCATATAAAGGAAACATGCATTACTTTCCCTAAAAACTCCTTTCCCAATTAACAGCATTCATGAGGAAATGAAAGAGGAGACCAAAAAGCAGCTAAAAGGATATTAAAAGGAGTCGTTGCTGATGCTTTCAGATTAGGAAAAGTTAAGGAGAGAAAAATAGTAAGAAAGTAAATAAAGAAGGAAAAAGTAAGAGAGTTAAAAGTAGTGGAGAAGTGAATAAAGTAAATATTAGGAAATTAAAAACTAAATTATTTTTTAAGTAAGATTATTATAGTCTTTTTACTCCCCAAAATTTAACCAAAAAATGGAAAAGAGAAGAATTGTTAGTTTCAAGTCTTGCGTAACATCTTATATAGTTATAGTTTCAAGTAAAACGTAACTGAGGGGCTGGGGTAGATTTTTTTTGTTCATGTTTCAAATTTCTAATTCTAATATTTTTTATTCGTACATGAATCACGTACTCAATATGTTTAATGTTTAGTTTGAGCTTTGTATCTTCCAATAACATTATCATATAATAACAAGATAAATGTTTAAGAGCAAGTTCAAATTCTTTTAGATTAGTGCTTTTGGACATATTTTTTCAGACTTTAAAACTTTGGATCAATTAAGATTAATGGATACGATCGCATTGCAAATGTTATTTCTACATTATATTAATCTTAAGATTCCTAACAAATGAGTGGCCATATATAATAAAATGAAAGCTATGTAATTTTGAGGATTTTTTTACATCAATAGATGTTAAATGAGTATTTCTTACATTTTCTCTAGGTTGCACCAAAACGGATACGAGTATCGACACAGACACGACACGACACGGGTACAAGAAAACGTCAATTTAAAAATGGCGGACATGCGGACACGGGAATGGTATTACGGGGTATAATAAATATATCAAATTGAAGATAATTTACAAGTTTGCATTTAATATAGGTAAACAAAAACTATAAGAATATCACGTTCATATTAAAATTGAAAGAAGTTAAAAATGTACGCGACAAAAATGTTTAAATTTTAATGCAACAAAATCAAACACACCAAACAAATAAGTGAAGTAAAGTAAAATGAATTATAGGAGCAACGTAAATGAGGAGAGAAAAGAGGAGTTTTATTGATTTGGGTTAATTTAGTGGGTTTTGGGGGAGGGGGGGAATCAAATGGATGTTATTCTCGAAAATGTGTCCGACGCGTAATAAAAAACTGGACACGTCTTTTTGTGTGTCATACAGATTTATGCGTGTTTGACACGGGACACGCGACCTTGGCGAAGTGTCCATACTTCCAAGCATTTTCTATCAAACAAGTAGTTACATCATCTTGCTAAATCAACTACAGAATATCTTGATGCCATGTTGTTATAATACACTGGAGTGAATCGAAAAGGTAAAAGAATGATAAGTAGAAAAAACAAACGATATGGACTAAGATCGAGTCAACAACAAATAACAAATTGAGCCAGTGTAACATGATTTTTTTTGTATTTTTTAATGGAATATGCTTTAGAAGATTTGAAGTTTTTATTGTGAACGTAACTCAACTAAAAGTATTTAATTTTAAAAGATGATACAATGGCGTATTCAGAATTTCGAAACAGTGAGTTTAAAAAATGGTAAAAAAATTTAATTTGAATTAGAACGGGTAATTTGAAAATTTAAAAAGGGATTTTTCCCCATATACCCCTGACTTTAAGCCTAATAACCCATATACCCCCGTGTTTTTAGAAACGCCTCATATACCCCTGACATCAGAGAAAATAGCCGAAATACCCTTAATGAGGATGGAAAACCTAACGCCGTTAGTGTTTCATGCAATTAACCCCTAAATTACAATTATCTAACAACTAATTCATTCTCTCTCATCCTAATACCATTTTAATTATCCAAAAATAAACCTATCTTCATCTTCAACCTCCTGCAGACTATTTTAATTAATTCTCTCTCCTAAATTTATTCACTGATTTCCTCATTATCAACAGAGGAGAGAMAAAGGTTTACGAAACAGAATTAGATCATTGATTACTCAAATGCAGACTATCTCGTATTATCATTCCTAAACCCAACATCACAAATAACAATTTCAACTTAAAAGCATACTTCGTAGATTCAAAGTAACAATTTCAATTTATAAAAATAAAACTTAAATTTCAGAAATTCAAAATATAATTAATTAAAATAAATAAACAAAAAATTGAAAAAAATGTTGGGTTTGTAGATCTGGTATGTCAGTGTGTGGCACTCCTTGTTTTTGTCACCTGTGTGCGAGAGGAGGAGTGTGACCATGGCTGCCACTACTATTTGTTGTTGAAGCCGCTTGTACGAGCCTGGTGCAGCCTCGGTAATTTGCTCAACGACAGCCATTGTTCAATCCACCTTACCCACCATAACTCAGACACGAAATCAAGTTCATCGGAGAAGGCGTCACCGTTGGATGCTGCCACCGTTCTGCTGCCACCGTTGGACGCTGCTGCCACTGTTGGACGCTGCTGCCACCGTTGGACGCTGCTGCTGCTGGTGGCTTCTGCTAGTGGTCGCTTCTTCTAGTGGTTGCTTCTTCTGGTGGTCGCTTCTGCTGCCACCGTTGCTGCCGGTTTTTGCCACCGGAGAAGGTGGTGTTTCCTTCAATTGTTGTTGTCGCTGTCCTTCAATTATAATCTTTTAATTCAATATCTCAATTCTCAATTTGTTTTGATTGAAAAACAGAAATAAGAAATCAAAATCACAAATAAAATTAGTAATAACTAGAAAAAAATTCTAAATTGAAAGGTGGTTGGTGAGTGGTTGAAAAACAAGAGAGAAGCGAATGAAAGAGTGGATTCAACAAGTTCAAAGAGGAAGCAGCAAATAACAAAGCTAATTTCATCCTTTTTTTGGCTGATAAAGTGATAATGGGTTAATTAGGTTGAATTAGATGTTAATTGGAAAAAATCCTAACGGTGTTAACTATTTAACGGTTTTTGGCCTCATTAAGGGTATTTGGGCTATTTTCTCTAATGTGAGGGGTATATGAGCTGTTTCTAAAAACACGGGGGTATATGGGTTATTAGGCTTAAACTCAGGGGTATATGGGGAAATATCCCATTTAAAAAACAATGCATAAGTTGAATTTTGAATTACATCGGACATTTAAATACCTTAAAATACAACACATAACTAACTTGCATGTGGGATATGGGCCCGCACCACAAATAACCTACCAACTGAGCCAAAGCAGAGTTATTGTATTTAATTGAACGCATTTTGCTTTTATTCTATTTTTATTATTGATTTTTCTAAAAAAAACGGATCGATTTTTCTGAAAGTTTGTGGGTTCAATGAACCTAGTTGAACCCGGCGTAGATCCGTCACTGGGATGATATGACTTTGAAAGTATCTCATATTCACATATTTACATGAATTACATCTACCACATAAATGAAAAAAACATAAATTTGTATGTATGCAATCATGAAAAAAACATATTGTCAAGAAGTGCCCCATTGTTTAAAAAACATATGCAATCATGTTTTGTACGGAATAAGATTAATTGTTTTTAAAGAATTCAAATAAATTCTATACTTAAGAAAATTAAAATATTAATAAAAAAAACCTACCTAAATTTTTTTCTTTGCTTATTTATGAAAATTAATTAATAATTAACTACCAACCCGTGCATTGAACGGGCAAATAAACTACTCCGTAGTTTTATAATTAAATGATGGATAAACGTTGTTGATTGAATATTAAAAATTTAACATAATTTTTTTTTAGTAATATTCGCTAAATTATTTTAATAATGAAAAATAATTTTTTGAAATTGAGTGTCAAATTTCAGATTCTGACTTAAATTGTTTTATAATTCCGACTTAAAATATTTTTTCGGATAAATATAATTATTATTTTGTTTTTTTTTTATATTTAACTTAATATAATGTTTTAAACAAACATGAGATCATAATTAAATTTAAATATTTTATCAATATATGTAATTTCGATCTTGATAAAATATAATTGTTATTTCACATTCTTTGTTTTGAGATTTAATTTAACATAAATTAAATTTAGTATAATATATATAAAAAAATATTTTATATAATTTTTATTATCTTGATTTATTTATGATGTTATTAAATGCATGAAATCATGACTTGTGTGGAATGTAAGCATACTTCAATTTGATTAAATAACTTGTATATTTTATTGTTAGAAATAATTTTAAGTTTTTTATAAGAAAATAATTTGTATTTTAATTATTATATATGTATTAAAAACGTGTTATTCGCAGCATTGTTCGAGTTAAAATACTAGTTCTCTCTAAAACAACTAAGTCCTCCTTTTTGCCTTCTTACAATCAGTTTAACCACCTCATTAATTCTAACAACAAACTTCATGATGGAAATTGGTTGAGGATGCATAGGGAAAAGATGATGGAGAAAGGTTGGTGGAGGATAGGAATGTGCACTGTTGTTGATTTTAGGAATTTCAGAAAGGTTATTGAAAGTTGAAACTTGAAGGTTGAATCGCAATCGTCATTTTTTTCATATAAATTTTTATAATGTTAATAGAATAAAAAGTAAGACGGACCTCAACTTATAAATTTGGGCCTTCAATTATATTACTTTTAGTAGGATATAGTTATGTCGAGATAAAGTGGTAAATAGAAATAGGTCTATTATGGTCCCGGGACCATGTGGTCCCGGACAAATGTTCATTTCCGAAATTAGAAATGTTCATTTCCGAAAATAGAAATATTCATTTCGAAAATACAAGTGTTCATTTTCAGATATGAACATTTACATTTGAAAATGAACATTTTACATGTTGAGATGAACATTTCTAGTTTCGAAAATGAACATTTGCCCAGGACATGGTCCCGGGACCATGATGAGGACCATGATCCCGGGACCATAATAGAATTTGTGGGTAAATAGTGGAGTTAATAAAACAGTGGGCCCCATCCAATTGAAAGTATCACGTGTGATGATTGTGCTGAGTAAGAAAAAATGTGGGTTTTGGGTAAGAAATTTTCGGCCCGAATTCGGGTCAGCCGAACTCGATTTTTGCAACTTTGGCGCCGGCTAGATTGGGTGGTTTCAATTGGTTACTAGATCAAGACTACTACTGCCATTCACTTGATTAAAATGTAACATGATATTTAAAAAAAAAAAAAAAATGTAACATGATCATAATACAAGTACATTATCATTGTACATATGAACCAATTTGTCAACATAAATGAATTCGGTGCATTATTTTATTGCAGGAGACCAGGAGTATGTATGCTACAATCATTAATGATCTTCTTGTTGGAAATTTTGGTTTTCTACGAGGTATTAAAGATGTGAACAACAAATAAAATTGAAGTGTATACTCACTTTTCTAAAAGAAATATTTTCATCGTATGAAAGCCCGGGTCTATTATGAAATTTGCTTTTAAGATACAACAAAGAACAAGAATTATCACGCTTTCAATGATAATTTTCTAATGTAATCGTATATTTTTTGGGGTTGTAATGATGATGATGTCGAAAATGCAAAGAGAATACAAATACAATTGCATAACCCACTCAGCTTGCCAAATGCCTTGGCAAGTAGTTCTCTATTTATAGGTATATGAACAATAAACAACTAATATACATAAAATTGTTGAAATTATAATAATATTGTTGAAAGTCAATTACATAATATTGTTGAAAAGCAATTCTTTTATGTATACATAAAGGTTAATTATTTGTATTAAGACACTTGTTCATGAAGCAAAGTGTTATTTGAAACATAATGCCAGGTGTAAGTGCTGCTTAGCACATAATGACACGAGTATGTATTTTTTTGGAATATAATGACATGTGCAAGTATTGAATGACATATCACATATGATATTGCTTAGTTGCTTATGTTAGGCAACAATAATAGTCGGAGGAGTGGCACTAGTGGGGGTTATGGTAACCACCATACACTCCCCACTCCCCTTAAAAGATAAAAGGTGGATCCAGCGAGCACTCAAATAAAAAATCCTACAAGCAAGGAAGTAGTGGGGAATTACCAAGAAATGGTAGTGGAAAGTTATCAAGTAGTGGATAATTACCTAGTAATGCCTTGTAATGAGTAGATAATTAGTTACCAAATAGTGGGAAGTTACTCTCTGATTAATCAAATAAAACTGAATCCAACGTAGTAATGTGCTGTAACGGCCCTGTTCTTACAATCAGCCTCATCTTTTGTATGTATCATACATTCATACTACTCCGTCATATTGTACAAATCAGCTATAACAAGTAACGTTTTTACAATCAACTTGCCTTTTGATCAATGTAAAGAATGAGCTACAAAAAAAGTACAGGTAAAGTGCAAATTATCCATAGTAACTAACGTCGAAATCCGAGTGTAGTTAGTTGGATAAATAGTGGATGGCTGCATATACATTTCAGTCAAGGCATTTGATAAGTAAATGATATACATGGTATGTGCATCTGAGGGGTGCACACCAAATAAATGTAGATTAAAAAACAACACACAAGGCAGCGTTAGAATTTTGCTCAGTCGCTCTCAGAAAGTAAAATGAAGAGCCCCTCATCCGTAATTGCTCCTAGCTCCATCGCTCTCTCCAGTGCAGTCAGTCCACCCCAATCCTTAATAAGTCTCCTAGCACCTCTGAGAAAACAAAATATTGATAGAAAAAACGTAGCAAAGGTTAGCACTAATAAGCGAAGGACTACAGGATTAGAAATCAGCGAAACAAAGTTGAAAAAGAAAAACGGAAGAGTAATGAGAAAAATCTATCATTTTCTGGGGCATTCAACTTGCCAAACTCAAACAGACAACAATATATTCAGGAGATTACGAAACACTCCCATTGCTCATATCACTCAAATTTCTAAGGTACCAAAAGTCGTGACACATACTAGAAATTCAAAATGGAAATTTGAGACACTAAAGAGTTCGTAGTCATATAAGCAATAAGAGGTTTGTCTGTTATTGATTAAAGTAAGGTTGATGTAAGGTTTGTGTGATGATGATGTGGCATGATAACAAGAGGTTTGTTCCATTCCTTTATGCACCCCAAAAATTCCATGACAAACCTCTTATTGTTATTGCCCTTATATCAGTCGTCGGTGAAGTTATAGTTCGCTTTATGTAACAGTTTTTTTTTTTCTTTAGAAAATATAATAATTGGAAAAGGAGGGAAGTTGGCATTGACAGACATGAGGTCAATATAGGAGGAAAAAGCATCTTTAAAGCATAAATACAGAAAATTTATTAGCACAGTAGTTTACCTTCTTAGAAGATACTTTGCCAATTCATTGTTCTTTCTTGCAATGCAATGGTGCAATGGAGTCCTTCCATGAAAGTCACGCATATTAACATCAGCACCAACCAGAAGCAAGAATTCAATCATAACAGCATTGCCAATGTGACAGGCTAAGTGCAACAATGAACAACCACGTAGGCAATTTTCAGGTTCGCCAGCCTTTATCCATGGGCATGCAGCTGGATCTAACTTGTGACCATCTTTGTTTAAACCTTCTTGCAATCTACTTGAATCAGCACTCTGTATTTCATCAAATATTGTATTCAAGAAGCTAGCATCTGAAACCGCAATCAAACGATATGCTTCACGCAAGTTACTGGATCTAACTGCTTCCCATAGAGCACTGGCCCGCGGACCAAGGCCTGGATCAATTACATTTTGGCTAATTAACTTCTTTTCTGCATACTGAATTTAGGTCAAACAAACCATGTTAAAACCTGCACGTAACTCAAAACTAGGAAAGACAAGAAATGTCATTGGTATACAGGCATACAGCAACAAAGATGGTATTGGTAGCTGCATCAATGCAAATCTAAAATTTACCTTTTTTTGAATATATTGCTCCTTCATACTGAAAGAATCATGGGCAGATGGCTTCACAATATCAGTGACCAAACAATCTGATGAGTCTTTTCTGCATTTGCAGGCTTTTAATATGTCAATAAAAATTATAAAACATCAATCAATCAATTAGACCCTTATGACATTATAAAAATTATAAAACATGAGAACTAAAAAAACTTCTAATATTGTAGCACGAGAAAACTAAAAAAAAAATAAAAAATGTTAAATGCCTGTAAAAAAATTTAATTAAATAAGTGTTAAATTAGAAAACTTTTATGTAATCAGGTGACAATGAGCAATGACATGCGCGAGGGAGGGGGGGATTCTTCATGCAAGTCTAATACATTAAATGTGGATGTGAAGGACTCACTATGTGTGTAAAATATATTTGAAATCCCAATATTTTAAATTTTTAATATGCTTGTCACTTGAGCTATAAAGCCTCTTAAACAAAATTTAAATAGCATATTTTAACCTAGGTTTTTTTAAAGGGGAATTTTAACCTAGGTTAAATAAGAAAAATATAGCTATACTTATATGAAGCAACAATTTTTTTCAAAATATATTTACATAAATGCTGGTAGGTGACACAGGAGTGTTTATCTCACATACTCCCTGACTAGGGCTGTAAATTGGATGGATTGGATTAGACTTTGTCAAATCCAAATCCAATCCAAAAATAATTGGACTTGATTTTTTGAGTCCGAGTCCGATCCAATATCTGTTTGAGTCCGATCCAGTCCAATCCAATTAAATTTTCTAAAGTCTGAATCCAATCCAATCCGATCCAATTTTTCATCGATCTTTATTTTGTTTTCTACTTTTTATGCAATTAAACAATAATTATACTTGTTAACATATATAATACTAAATAAACTCATAATAAAAAAAAAGGCAAACATGCGTAAAAAGCATTACATATGAAGTAACATATAACATTACAAAGTAGGTAATTAAAAATAGACAAGCTTAAAATGGTCAATGTTCATCAATTTCAAAGACAACATAATACTAAATAAACTCATAATCTCTATTACATAAGAGAAGGGGAGCAATGGTGTCCCCTTCAAAATGTCCATTATACCCTTAACGATTTTTTTAAAAATAATAATCTCCTTTTACTTTTCAATTGTCAATTTGCCATAAATGTTAAACAAGTTAAAAATGGTATTGCATTTGAAATTTCAACTACTTACTACTAAGGATTTTTTTTGCTTTCCCACCTTTTGTTTACCAGTTTTCTAAAACTCCCACCTTTTGTTTTTTTTTTAAACTCCCACCTTTTATTACCCTTTTTCTCTAAAACTCCCACCTTTTTGCTTCTCTGTTAGTTTAGCCGTTTAGGTGGGCCCCACTTCCGTTAAGTAATTGTTAATGTTGACCTCACCATTCACTCATCTCTCGACTTCACTCATCACTCCACTTCACTCGTTTCTCTTTCATCTTCTTCCTCCTTTTACTGCCATTTTTCAAAGCTTTTTTACTGCCATTTTTCATCTCTCTCGTTGTTGCTTTCATCAATTGTGGGCCAGCTTCARATTCGTTTTTGTTGAATTGTCGATAAAGARCCTATTTTTTGTCGAAATTGGCGTGATTGTTGGGCAATTGAGGTAATTCTAAATCCCCTTTTTCAATTAATTATTAAGAAATTAAGCTTTGTTTATGGTATATTATTTGTTTATTGTGTATTGTTGCTGTGAATTTGTTTGTTATCGAGTTGTTTAGAATCTAGGGTTTTGGATTTGTTTGCTGTGAAAACAAATGTAACAGAACAATTGGAAAATAAATAACATCTTTGGAATTATGAAAGGCAAAAGTAATGGGATTGCATATTTACCTGCCTGATCGTGGCTCAAGTCGACCAAAATCTTACACAAAAATGGAGTTTGAAATGAAAACAGAGAGGAAGAAGTAAGAAAATCAAGAGGAGAAGTAAGAAATCGAGAGGAGAAAGAAGAATTTAAAGGAAATTAACGGAAGTGGGGCCCACCTAAACGGCTAAACTAACAGAGAAGCAAAAAGGTGGGAGTTTTAGAGAAAAAGGGTAATAAAAGGTGGGAGTTTAAAAAAAAAGAAAACAAAAGGTGGGAGTTTTAGAAAACTGGTAAACAAAAGGTGGGAAAGCAAAAAAAATCCTACTACTAATTAAGCAATGTTTAGAGTGTTTTCTTTTCTTACCATAATAACATGTTACAATAAAACATTGCATACGTTAAGTTATACTAATAAAAAGAATTCAATTGACAAATTAATTTGATATGATTGACACAATAGGAAGAAAAATGAAAAACTATGCTATTTATTTTTATATTAAAAGTTACACTAATCAAATGATATTCATGATACCATACTTGGTGGACAAACTTGGAAAATTTAGTGTAGTTGTATCGTACAACCGACTGTGCTATAAAATTTGTCTACTAATTATGTTTCTAACATTATTATTCGCAAATCTATATTATTTAAGCACAATTTTTTATTTCCAACATTATATTTCTTTATTTTGCATAGTTCATATTTGAATAACGATGAAACAGCTAAAAACCAATGAATTATTGATACAAGAAAAATTTATAAACATTTATTTATTTGATATCTAGTCACGCACGCATCGCGTGCAAACAATATTAGTAATAACATAGTACAAGTAATGTTCAGTTAGCTACCATCAGCTACCATTTTAGTGTTTTAACTTTTACATATAAACAATTATATAAATATAAATAATTAATGTATATAATTTGGACTTATTTGAACTTTTGGACTACAAAGAGTTGAGTCCAAGTTCAGTCTGAAAAAAATCGGATTTTGAAATTTGAGTCCGAGTCCGATCCAATGATCGTAAAAGTCCAATCCAGTCCGAGAATTTGGACTGGATTGCATTGGACTTTTCAAAACCAATTTACAGCCCTACCCCTGACAGAGTTTTCTGGAGTGTAAGTAAAAGAAAGAAATTACATATTTTAGTGAGTCATGATGTCTTACCTCCCATTATCACCTGAAAGTAGTTCTTCCCACACAGAGTTGCAATAAGTATTACCAAGTGCTTGAAAAAGTTCTAACATTGTTGGCTCCCAAACCCTGACATCCAATGTTATAGATCGAACCTACAATTGGAACCAAAGACAAAACTGTGATATTTTCCTTTTCATAAGAGCAAATGGGCCATATGTAATCTACCACTGCAGAAAGTCCAAAGTCTTTTTTTTCCCCCTTTTTAACTGGTCACCATAATGTTGACAGTAACCCCATCGTGTCTTTATTGAGAAAAACAGATTGTGAATTTTCAAACATTGACAGGTGGTTTTTCACTTAATTTGACTATTTCAACTTTCAAGTGATCAACACCAAGAGGACCCCATCGTCACAAGCAGGCAGCAGATAGTACGCGTCAACAGGCCTTCGTCTCTCAACATGGTTTAAAACCCTTCCATAACCCCTCTAGTTGTATTTCTTTGACAAACATATTAGGTATGTTAAACCCGTTACAATTTGTTACTAGTGCACTCTTAGCAGTACTCCAAAACGGAAAATTTGTGGGGGTTTAGAAGATGATAGGAGCTGGTGTATACAGACTGTACCAGACAACTATTATATAGATTAATCCCAAGGCTTTAGAGAAAGTAAGTGAAGGTTCCAAAAGCTATCACAAGATTATCTCTGATTAAAATCAAAACTGATGCAGCAATGATGATCAGTCATATTGTGCACAATGACCACCATAGAAGCTAATGTTTAACAAAAGGCTAATTTTGCACTTATCCTTCAATCTATACACGAGTAACAATGAGACTCTGCCTTGATGTTTTTCTAGAAATTTTTAGCATTATAAGAAACAATTAAAATAAAACCAAAAAAAAAGCTTCTGCTAGATGACAAGAACATCTGCTATGTACCTTTGAGATGTGAACACCAAGATTACGATGAGCACCAGAGCATTCAATACAGATCAAAATGCCAAGATTCAATGAGGCCCAATCAGGATCAGGAGCACCGCATTCTGCACATTGGTCATTTCCAGGAATTTCCCTAAGAAGTTGAGAGACGCCAACAGTGAGCTTCTCCATATCATTGCTCAAATTTCGACTATGTGATATTGGAACATTTGACATAGCTTCACCCACAATGCTTGAGTTACTCTTTTCATCGATTGGGAAAAATGGCACCTGAAATCAATTGACACTGTCACGCAGCTGTAAAAAGAGTTTTAATAAAAAGGAAAAATGGAAACTAATAATCCCACCTTTTGGTGGTCTGCTCTCAATAATCCAACCTCAAAGTAATTACAGAATAATCTCAACTTTAAGGGTGGTCTTCCCAAAATAATCTGAACTCTCATTTTTGCTGCTTTTGTTGATCCATTTTTGACTTGTTCTATGTAAGAAAATGAGAGTTCAAATTATTTTGGGAAGACCACCCTAAAAGTTGGGATTATTCTGTAATTACTTTGAGGTCGGATTATTGAGAGCAGGCCACCAAAAGGTGGGATTATTAGTTTCCATTTTTCCTAATAAAAATGACTTGTGATAAGCAACCGAACCTGATCCAATATATGAGAATTCAAAAGTGATGATATTACTCCAGTGATTTTGTTAACCCACTCCATTCTATCAGCCTCAGTTTCAGCCTACCAAAACCACAAAGCAAAAAAATGACCATAAGCACAAGCTTGAGGGATTGCATATATGACAGCCACCTGTTCTTCCACAATTGGAAGTACAAAGAAATCTTAGAAAGTTAGAATACACAAATACTCCAATTCTCCAATCATAGTTGTCCACCAACACACTATCTCAGCAATGCCAAAAATAATAAAATAGCTGTGTATTACATTCTCTGGTCACAGACCAGTTTTGAAAACAAACCCATCATGTTAAGTTGTTAACTTCATCGACAGCATAACAAAACTACAAAACCCCCCTATCTTTTCAGGTTAACTGCAAGAAAAATAACTAAAGATAGTAAACAATCATCCTAAGTACTCCATAGCATGAAAGAGGAAGCACATAAAGGACTTAAGGATTAGTAAGTTGAAAGGTAATAGAAGCTTCTTTGAAGACAAGTTCAAAGGGGGAAAATGAGGGAAATGCAACCAGGAATCAAGAAAGCACCTATATGGCAATCTTACCTAAGATCATCCTAGGCAAACAAGGAAGCCACTATGCAAATCAGTTGACCACATTTTGACAGTCACATCAAAGAACAACTGACATGACAGCTTGAGGAAGAGGGGGAAGGTCACAAATAGAAAAGAAAAGGTGAAGCATGAATTAAGAGGCAATTGTAAATTAGCAACTATAGCAAGCATTTCTTCAATGAGTTCAAGTGATGTAATTAGCGTGAGAAGTTAATATCAAGTAAAACATTTCATTGCCAATACATACAGTAGTATGGGCATCACTGCCTTGATTTAGGTTGACAGACTTGCAGAAGTCAGTTACCATAATATCATAAAGCAAAAGCAGCACGAAAAAAAAAATCCCAATTGTTGTCCATATCCGCAAATAATCTAATATGGAGCTCCAGTATACAAGCTATTAAATATTCTTGCTGTTACAAACTTACAATGACTAGTTTAAATGATATTCATATTTATCAATTAATCAATCAAAGCCTTAACCCCATAAGTAGGTATAGCTACATCAACCAAAAATGATTATTCTGTGTAGGTAACTACAAAGATCTTCCTCCATCCCCTATGATAAAAAAAAAAAAAAAAAAATTCCATTTAGTAGTTTCTATACAAATAAAATTTGAAAAATTACCTGCAACGTATATGATTTTGATGGAGAAATAACCCTAAAGCAAAGGCGGAGATCTTTGTCCTCTGCATCAATTTTGATTGTAGATGTACGAAGATCAACAGTGCGACAACCAAGACTTTCTTCACTCCATGATGTCGTCCTATTATGTCTAGATCGAAATCTCCCAAACACACTATTACTATGTTCTCCCATAGCAGTTGATTGGTTTGAATGAGGTCCCTAAACAAATTATTTTGGGATTAATAAGCAATCTTGTATGTTTCAACAAAAAAATATTAAAGGGAATAACAATAATAAGGAATCTACCATCAGATTGAGAGCACATGTACAGAGAATAAAGAGAAAGATTTTTCCAAGCAAAAGGGAAAATTATTGGACTAGATCTACGTCACATGTACAAAGCCATCAGATAGATTACTTCACTTATGATAGTCAGAACACCGACAGGCTCTGCTACGCACAGCAAACAGTAGAAATCTCAGAAAACTACACACAAGTTCTACTGAATATTCTCCATGTCCACTGACGGTGGTGCTGGCATTGCTAAGAACAGAAAACAAAACCAATCTCAGAAGACCTACACAAAAATTCTAATAAACTACATCAAATTCCATAAACCTCTGAAGAATCTCCAAGTACACTGTATACATGGAGGTATCTTGACTTGTTTGAAGACATGTATAAGGATGTGACAACAAATGTAAAGACTTATGGTGGGTTATTATAAGATTTCCCAATCACTATCACACTACACCGAGAAGGGAAAAATTTGCAGCGAGATGTTTCGCTTTGCCACATGCCCACAGCGCACGAAGACGTAACAAGGTTGATTAGGTTTATCGAGTCAAATTTTGGTCTATTATATAAATTTGAAACTCAACCCATGTAATATAGAGCAATACATTTTATTTGGGTGCAAATGAATCACAAGGACGGGTACATATTTACAATGAGGGGAGGGGATGTGAGGATTCGAACCTCTAACCTCAAGGATCAAAGGTGGGGTTGAAGCCACTGCTCCAAACCCCTTCCTCAATATAGAGCAATATTGATAGATGAAATACACTTGAGAGAAGAAGTGGCACTTGATTGAAGAGGATTTAGGTGGCTGATCACCAAAGATAGCATTTTGGTTCATGTAGCTGTCTTAAACTTTGGAATTAAAGCTTAGATTGATTCGTTGATGTAAGTCTTGTTATCCTTGTTATTACTCTTCTTCGTATTGGAAAACTGTTTGAACATATTGGAAAGGAATGAGTTGCAATGTATTTTAAAAAAGTCGTGAGTTTATGGATAATGCCGTGAAAATTTACATTTGTAATGGATTTGCAATTTATTTACTAATTTGAGTGTCAAAGTGAGGCCCATTTAGTAGAGTGAAAAGACATTCAAAAGTAAATTTAGTTAAGAAGCTAGAATCCAACAACATGTGAATGAAGTTAGCAACTCGGGTTGTTTTTCTAACAAGCCATTTGAGTTCACGGTTTACAAACGTTTAACTTGACGTAACTAAGTAGTCTATTGTAACTGTGTATAACTGTATACACAACTGACTGCATGTTCTAGCAATACTATCAAATGGGATCAATAAATAAAATACTTTTAGTGACAAAGCCTACCACCAATGAAGTATATATAATTTAATAACAGCTAAACATACCACTGGCTTCGGGCCCTTGGTTCTGTAATAATATAAAGTTCCACGATTGTCAAGCACAAAGAAACGCCTTTTCCAATCTGCCCTCAAGCTTGAAGAACGTTTTAGGAGGTAACCTTGTTTAATGGTTTGAACCTGTGGCAAAACATGTATCCATACACTCCAAACAGTTCATCACATGATTGAAAAGGCATTGGTAATATCCAGGACATCCCATAAAGATAACGATAAGAGAATTACCGTTCCATTTGTATTGGATTGCATGATTGCCTCCACATCTTTGCATGAGGGACCCATTCCAACAGGGCGAGTACTAACACTTGTTGAGGCTTCCGTATTACTTGCAGCACGTATGTTGTCCATCTCTACTTGAGTCCTGAACTCCTGAATTCTTCTTGCAAGTTTGTCTTGCTCATCATTTGCAACCTCTTTTGCCTGTTGTGCATATGTCAACACCTGAAGTAACATGGGAACTTTTGAGTATATAGCATCCAAATAAACCAAACAAAACAGCATAAAAGTGAAACTCGGGAACCATTCCTTTTTTCATTGTTGTTATTACTTAATAAAACCACACTTTATGCTTCTTATAACCCACTTGAAAGGACACCATTCTAGCTATCCTCACTGTACCATGTTCTTTTCCCAATTAGGGCTGCTTCTATTATCCAACATCCACTATTTCATCTGGATCACTTAACAATCCAGTGTGCAGAACTGAATTCATTGTCCATTGCCTTTAACAGGCAGACAAAAGTACAAAACAGTTCAATAGTAAAACCCTTTACTTAGCATGTTTAGTGGCTTGCAAGTGTCGTCATATAGACGTGCTTTATGAAATTGTGACACTGATTATATCCAGTTTGCTAATCAAAATATTACAAGCTTATAGTGCTGTAAATACTTGAATAGTTTACCGAACATGTTCTTTGACATAATAATATACTTAGGGGCTAAAAAAAATAAAATAAGACTGAAGCCGCCTCTCTTTTACAATTTCCAACACAATTTAATGCATGGCTAAATTATTAGATTTCTTTACTTGAGCTGTTAATACAAAACACTACACATCAGCAGATCAGCTAAAATCTTATTATAGTTAGAACGCAAAAACTGTGTTTACCACTGAAATTTCATAGGATGATAGAATAAAAATGGAAGAAAAACTTAAACTCCGTGTTATGGAGGGTATAGCAGATATATATGTGTTATGTTTAGCAGGCTACAGTTTCAATATTTTCAATGGGTTAATGCTAATAATGTACTTCTTTCGGGGGGGGTGTAATCCCCCGTAATTTTCGAATATTTATAAATATATCTTCTTATAAATATACTACGTTGTATTTTATAAGAAAGATCAAATATTTTATGGATATATTTTATTATAAATATGTTAGGATTTATCTCATGAAAACGATATATATTTTATTTGAATTCTAGTATTTCCGTTAAAATTATATCTTATGATAAAAATACCAAATAAATAAAAATATAAAAATATTTAATTTAACTCTAGCTAAACCTAAATCAGTAAAGAGTTTTAATTCCTTTCCTTACTCTGTTTTTACGCTATTTCATTCAAACCAAAAAAAAAAAAAAAATCAGAGAGGAGAACGAGAGTTGCTGCTGTCCGTTGCTGCTGTGGTTGCTGCCGCGCGCCCTCCTTGCTGCGCCGTCAGTCAGCCCCACCGGTCGCCGGTCCATCCTCCCTCTTTCCTTCTTGTTTCTCATGTTTTAATTTTGTTAACTTTGATTAAGATTGAAACTTTTATATCCAATTGTCTATACTAATAATTTTGAGTATAATCTACTATAGATTACAAAGTTTATGAGTTTTGTGATGTTGATTTAATTGGGAATTTTCAGATTAATTGAATTGCAAATTAGGTTTTCACGTTTTTTATCAATCTGTCCAGCTTTAGTATTTGAATTTTAATTATTTTTATACTAGGAATTTATCTTTGAAATTTCGGTCGAGTGTAAACCATACTATTGCGCCCTTGTGTAAAATTTTCAGAATTTTCCAAGCATGTTTACTATTATTAAAAAATTCGTTTTTGGATTGAAAGTTTTCTGGTTTCAGGCTCGGTTTTTGATTTTTCCTGATTTTTTGTTCGTCAATAATTACGAAAATTTGTTATGAATATTCTATACACATTAAAAGACTTTGTGTAAAAGTTTCAGAATTTTCGAAGCTGATTTTCTATTTTAATAAATTCGTTTTCGAATACTGACTGTTTCCAGGTTGTTGGTTCGTATTCGATTTTTATTTATTTTTATATTAATCTATAATTTACGAAACTTTTTGTGGATGCTCTATATACATTAATACACCTTGTGTGAATTTTCATAAATTTCGTGGTGTTTAGTATTTAATAAATTATTACATCTGAATGACGGTTTTCGATCGCGAGATATGTTTTATTCTTAAAATTGATCAAAATATTTGGCACGACAATATAAGTAATTATGATATTTTCAGAGTTTTTAAACATATTCAAATGTTTTAACTACTTAAAAGTATGGCTTTTAAGATTTTTTTTAAGAAATAAACGGATGGTTTATTGTATAAGCGTTGAAATTAATCTTTAAAACATGTTCAAGGTTGATTTCTAAAAGTTTTGGATTTCAAGGAACATATATTGCTGTAATTTTGTGTTAGGAAATCAATTGTGATGATTTCTATTTGGTTGTAGGAGGAAGTTCTCCTTGAGTGATTATTGACGTGAAAATAAATTGCAGGATGTTTTCTTTTAAGGTACGTACCACTTGCGAAATTCTTGACGTATATGTATATGTTCCTTGATGTATATGTTTCCTTGGAATTGTTTGGGAGTCACGAATAAGTCATCTATTTGTGTATTGGATCGATAATTGAGAAGCGTGGATATTGAGGAATTTGGTTTGATATGAGATTGATATTTGTCTATTGTCTATAATAAGTTGGTTGGTCTATTGATGGTGTAAGTGGAGTCAAGTATTAACTTGTTCATGAGGTTGTTTATAATATAATGAATTAAGTGGAGTCAAGTAAACTTGCTCCATGAGGTTAGTTATTGCTCGTTCATGATATGAGGTGTGAATCGAGTAAAGGGAAGTATTCAAGTCTTAATGACAAGGTTAGTTGGCTTGTCCAACAGGTTTATTAATTAAAGGAATGGTTGTTGTTAAAGAATTGCAATGTGGTTTGTGGTCTTGATTGTGAGTCATATGACCTTGTCAAATAATTAAAAATAATAATAATATGAAAATGAGCAATAAAACTCTGGATTTGTGCACGTCTAGAGTATTGACAATCAGGGGTTGGGTTGCGATTTATTCGCTTCCTTCCTAGGGCCGTCTGATCAACGCGTCTCTTTACATTGATTTTGAAAAACGGATTTATCTAAAATGGGTTAGTTTGAGATCTCATCTAACTATGGTGACGGAGTCGCGCCCGTTCGCCATCTGGTTTATTGAACATTGATGTCTTCCGACGAGGAGGCATGGGAATTGAACTGTGGCACCTTGTGTGTCTGGAATTGAACTGTGGCACTTTGTGTGTCTGGGATTGAACTGTGGCACCTTGTGTGTCTGGGATTGAACGTGGCACTAGTGTGTCTGGATTGAACTGTGGCACTCGTGTGTCTGGATTGGACAACCTTGTCTATTGCTCAATCATAACAAATGTAATAAACTATATTGAGTCATGTGTTGGAGTCGAGTAAAATTATTCTTGCAGGTACTAATTTGTTTGAAATGAGCAGTCACGAGGTTGGATATGAGATGCTTTGGAGAAGTTGATATTAAAGAATAAATGATGGAAATTGAGTTTGAGTTACTTGGAACAATAGTTTATATATAGTTGATGATATTTGAGGTTGAGTTTTCTTTGGGAATCTGTTGTATGTATAATGTCGTCAAGTGGTTATGAACACCACATCTGGTTTTCTTTTGTTTTTAAATAGGTGTCGTAACTCGGTATGTCCAGTTTTTAGGGAGATGCGGTCCGTTTGTTTTCCGGTTTCGTATGTTGTATGTACTCAGCTTTGCTGATTGCGTATTTTGTGTTTTGTGTATTGTCCACATTTTCTTCTTTTGGTGGACCTGTGATGATCCTTATTTCATTTGAAATTATGGGGAGCAGACTTTTCACAGGATTGTGCAGGTTGTTGATGGCTATACATTGCATTTGCAACTGTTGAGATTGGCGAGTGTTCGCTTTTAATCTTGCTTTGTTTAATGTTCCGTCTGAAAATTTTAGTAATTTTATAATTGGATAAAATGGTTTTCAAGTTTCATTAGTTTGTCAAAATATTTATCCTCGATTTTTAATAAAGGGCCAAAGTTYGTTCCAAGTTGTACGGTTTTAAATTCTTTGATAGATTTCCTAAAAGTTTTGTTATTTTGTTTAGTCATTRTCCGCTGCAATATTCTGAATAAGCCAAAACGTTTTCACACGTGGCGATAACACGCCAATGGTTCTCCGTATTTTAATTTATTATTTCACAGGTGAAGTGGAGAATTATTGGGGTGTTACAGGGGGGGGGGGGGGTTTCTAATTTACCTGCATCATATTTGATTTTGGGAAGTTTTCTATTACTTATGTCACATCTATATGTGGCAATAAGGCTTTGTAATAAGTGGGTATAAGTAGGACAAGGGAAAGAGTTTCTTAGGTCAAAATTATTTATAAATATAGCTAAGTAGGGAAAGAGTAGTCATGAAGTTTAATAATAGATTATTGATAAGAAAAATCATGTGTATTGTAAAATAGTTTAAGAGTGGCAAGTAAGCGAAAGTTGTTTAGAATGTAATTTGTTTTGAAGTACAATTCTCCTCTTTCTCCACATTTCTCTTCACACAATCACACATCATCTCCTCACATTTGGTGCAGTCAATAATTGTCTTTACCATGCCCAAGCCAGATCATGTGAGTAATAAAAATTAATAATAAAAAAGAGGAATTATCATATTTGCCTGTCCACATTCCATCAAGAACAATAATAAATTAATAACTAAAAGGTCCATGGGTATACAGTCTAAAAAAGAACTTTATCTAGATACCTGATGTATCAATGGCTCCATTTGACTTAATAAATCATATCCCTGAAATCATTAAATGTATTTTAATGTTAACAGCACAATCATAATTATTGCAACAAAGCAAAGAAAAATATATCAGATTATTTGCCTGCTTGAAGTATCTAAGGTGAGCATCCATTATAGCGCTGAAGGACTCCAAAAACTCATACTTCTTTTTTGATTCAACATTTATGAGAGAATTAACCTGGAATCCTCAAGTCACAGAGGTCAAAAGATGTCCACTGACAAAATGAAATGGCTAAAGTGAGGAAACACAGAATAAAAGATGAGAAAACAACATATTATTCAACATACCAGACTGAAACGAGTCCTTTCAAATGCTGATTTGGAGTTGTGAAGCTCCTGCAAACATTTAAAATAAATAAAAAAAACTTCAAACACACCAGTTGTGTGCAACTTTGGCAAGCTATTACATACACAGCATAAAGTTTTGGCAATATAAAACTAGGATTATAAAACTAAAAGATACATTGTCCCAATCCACCAAAACACTCATCAACAAGGTAGACCTCTATCTAAGAGACCTTTACTTCTTGGCACCAGCTATTGACGGTATTCTTAAAAGTTTGTTAATATATCAGATAGAAACATTGGAGGTCCCAGCATCCAAATCAAATACTCCCTCTGATTTTTAATGTTCAGTGCAATTTCCTCATTTGGACGATTTTTAATGTTCTGTGCATTGTGCTTTATTCCATTTTGAGACACTCTCTCTCATACTATTTAACCACACCTTCCCTTACTTATCCCACTTTTCCATACTTTCCCCCCTTTTATACACACTCTCTCCTACTTTTTGACCTCACTCACATTATAATACATTATTCCTAGTTTTTTCCCCAAATAGTAAATGCACACTTCATTAAAAATCCGAGGGAGTAACTAAATTTCAAGTTTCCATCATCATCAAGCTAAATTAATCTTTAGACAAGCAAACAGAGGCTGCAGAGAAGACACAAAACGTCATATGTTTCCTTTATAACAAATGAAAACAGCACAATTAAAATGAGAAGTCCTCACCAATACAATAAACAAGAAAAGTTAATGACACTCCCAGAAACCTTGCCCTCAAAGATTTGAGTGATTCTGACCTTACCTTAACTAACTTTGTTTCTTTTCCCTCTATTTTTTATATATTTTTTTTATTTACTGTTATAGCTTGGATGATATGACTGAATTTAAGGGAATACAAATGTAGGCTTTAACTGCAAATGATTAGATAACCTCGAAATTAGGAAAGAGTGGTCATACACTGTATTGCAAAAAGATGGTACAGACTAACTGCTTTTGAGTACCTGTGTAATTTACAATACAATGCTCTCACACTTTCTAAATGACCCAATCAACATCATGTCCTACTGTATATATCGCTTAGGTCATCCTTATTCCCCTCCACTTTATTTAACCAGCACAGAAGCAACAAAATTCCCCAATTAGTGAATTCCCCTTCTTTGTACACCTCTTTAAGAGTTAAAACTATAGAACAACACTCTCAAGATTGACTAGTTCAAGATTCATATACACCAATGCCACAAAGGTGAGTAGCATTCTCTACCTTAGTGCACCAATTGGTTGTGGTAGTGACTTCCATTAGTCTACCAAATTAGATTGAATGAAATACCCAAAACAGCCCCATAGTACATTCTTAACAGAATTAGAAGGTTCTCTGCGAACTATATAAGCCACCTGATTCTAATCACACTTTTCCCCACCAGAACATGAAAGAAATTATTAATATATTGCTTAAGCCTGAAGGATTGAAAACTTGCACGCATCACGGCTGAAACAGCTGCATGGAACAGCCTTCCTAAGGTGCTCTAGCACCAACCCTTTATTGTAAAAACTAACCCTTCACGCCCAGAGATAGCATGGAACAGGTGAAGAGCCTTTCACAGGAGCTCCAGTTTTAACCCATAATTATGAGATATGAACCCTTCATATCCAGAAATATCATCCCCTGCAGTGACAGTAGGAATCTTCCATTGAACCTCCAAATTCAGGAATCCTAGATCATTCTAACTAAGAATCACAAGTCAGATCAGTCAAATAATCTCTTTTTTACCACCAGCAGGCAGCAGTGCTTTGTTAAAAGAGATAGAAACAAGAGCTCTTAAAGAAAAGAAGTATAGATTATTCTGTTCTTGAAAAACCCAAAATTTTGTTTCCGCCCTTCCAGTCACACACACACACACCAGCGTAAAGGCAAACACATCTTAAACTCCTCTTTCATGCAAGCAAATCAGTTTCCATCAATACAATCACACCATAATTGACATAAAGTCATAAAACCATATAAATTGTTAGTTCACTAAAAAAAAATGTAATAATTAAAACAAGAAAATTGCAACTTTGCAATCACTCTTATTTTATAGACAAAGCCAGAAACTATTTGACCACAGGGCCTTTCAATTGTAAAAACCAAAGTCCCTTCAATCTCCTCTATCCTCTATTCTTGTTCTTATGGCTAGTGTTTATATGTATCAGATCAAACTGAAAGTGCTGCCACAACTTTGATTAAATAACTAAATAAAGCATAACTGCCAACATGGATGAAACACATCTTACTTGAAATGTACAATTTTTTTTGGTTTGGCAGAAAGGTCAAACAATTATATTAAATTACAAAGCATAGCTACATATTAATATTACAACTTAACTCTCGATGGGAAACTAACTTAAAATTAAATTACAAAAGCATTTGCTAAGAATTATTCTATCATTCAATATGTCTACATGGTGTTTAAAATTATTTAAACAACTTTTTACTACTGCCTTAGAACTTAGAAGAAGTTAGTTTGAGAAAATTTAACATCATACAACTAGAATTCTATGTGTGTGCGCATGCACGCATGTATGTACCAAGAGCTTTAGAACATAAGAGAAGGAAAGAAATTTTTATCCTTCCAGGGTCACTTAACATATTAAAGAAGAATAAACACAATCTGTATGATGTTTCAAGTTCAGGAAAAGGCAATAAAAATAACAAATATCGGCACATACCTCTTCTAGTCCGGAAACAATGTCCTCACGTGTGCTTTTCTTTAGAGAAGCATATCTTTCACGAGCCTAAGTTTCATTTGTTTTTATTATTTTTTACCAAAAAAAAAAAAAAGCAAAACAATATTAAGATTAAGATATAGAAAAATATTAAAGACAGCTTAAAGATACAAAATACTATCACTTTAGTCAATAAGTAAGTCAACATACATCGCCAATCACTAATAAAGTATTGGATGATTCAGGACTAGGAAAAAGAATGGAATGAAAAAGAGAAAGGAATGGAAAGAAATTCAAATCTTTTGACTGGTCCAACAATTCCTCATGGGTCAAACAGTGGGAACAATCCAGGTGATCCAATTAATCTATCCACTGATTGTATAAATTCACTCTTGCTTCTATTATTTTCTTTGACGAAAGGCCTAATAGAAAAACAACCTCAGAGTACATTTTGCGAAAACAACATACATTGGYAATTTGGGGCGTATACATTCCATAAACAAGCATTAAAATTTCTAACAAACAATCTTTCCAAAAATATTAGCAATGTAAGGAGTGGTAAGGAAGGTACATGGTGACAAGGAGTTTATGAAAATGCTTTCCACCTTCCAGCTACCCAACCCCCGCACCCCCACCCCGCAGAAAAAAGATTAGGAAAAAAAAGGCTTTCCATACTGGAGACTTTGAAAAAGGGGAACACCCTCAGCAAAAACTAGGAAAAACAAACATCAGATAAACGGACAGCGAAAAGGAGAAATTCAGATATTGGCTCATGTTATCATTCAACATACAAAGATAAAAAGCAAAATGCAAGGCATGAATGCGATATAGGGGCAATAGAAACAAGCATAAAAAAATGAAAGAAAAGGAAAAAGACTATAGAGCTTCATAGACAAAGGGGAACTAATAATAATACTGGATAATCATCAAGAACAATACTCCATTCATTTCAAATTCATACTTTTCTCCATGTTCTACATTTCTTCACATGTTGGTTTGGAAAAAATTTATGAACAGTTGTTGAATGCAAGTAAGACATATGAAGTAGATAGCTAGATCAGAAGAGAGGAAAAAACCGCTGAGAAGGGAAAAAACCAAAGAATGGAGAGAGAAGAGTCGGGTTAGCTAAAAGTAGATTTATGGAGTTAATCCCAGAGAAGATAACACAGAGAATATTAAGGAATCATTTTCAATGCACAGTAGACACAAAAACATTCCTATAAACAAAAATGTTCAGATCAACAAATGCTAGTTTATTATGAAGTTCAGTAAATAAAACCAATGTGTACCTGATCATAGGCATTGATAGATTTGTCAAATCGTCGACGGGAATCCTGCACAGTAAGAAGATTTATTCAGAAAGTTTGTATCAGTTTAATAAAATGAACATGAAAGAAAATAGTACTCCGTACAACGATCACTAGAATTCTATGTCAACCACTAGCTGACAAAGCTTTACAGTCTCCAGCAGATCAAAAGTGGTGTATGTTGAGGTAGCCATGAGTGAAACTTAAAGTCTATTCCTTATTCTTAAAATTAATAAGCGGTTTACTGAGTAGAATGAGACTAACAAAACCATACGAAGCTATAAATATCAGCCTAATGTAGTTAGTATCAAGAAGGTTCTAGCTCTTAGTGCTCGTTCAGCAAAATCAAAGCAACCATTAAAACAAGGACAGTCAGCAGAACTTTAGCGTACATGTGCCACAAAAAAATCCTTCATTGATAACATATTAGTATGGGAAAGCACCTTACAATGGATAGGACAAGGGGTCCTATAATCAAAGAACTAAAACAAAACAACTCAATCATGCAGATTATCTGCTCAAGTTTCCCTAAAAAGTATAAGACGAAATAAAAGTATGAAAGATGACTATCTGGTACAAAAGGAACTCAAAGTGGAATCATGTGGAAATAGTGAAAAACGATCCCATCCATATTGTCAAATAACAGCTTTAGAAGAAAAACATGATACATATTTCTTTCTTACGACTGTCAAGACCATCATTATACAAGCAGCAGTCCAAAGTTGTTGGACCTTTATATTACATCCCACCATCTATAAAGAATAGACAGCTTATAAACCTAACAATGGACAGCTTGTAAAGCTTTCTTTATTACTCCTTTACTCCACTATATAAGTCACAAGGGGGGAAAACAGCAATTTATACTAAAAAAAATCATCAGAAAATATTCATTGTTTCATTGGTAGGGCTCAATATGCACCTTTGCATTTTGTAGATCAACAGACATAAATTGGTTGAGTCGATCAACTAAAACATGTTCCACCTGCAATATAATAATAAACCATATCATATATTCATATATATTGTCATTCCATCTTAGAAATATCTTTATTATCTACAACAAAATTTTAAACCAGAAAAATAGTGTAACAAAAGGTTAAGGTTCCTACATTATGTACAATGATGAGATAATATCAAAAGTTTTAACTCAGGTCTTCAAAGTAAAAACACTGTCATATACTCAAATGGGAATTCTATTTTCATGGAAAAAAATGATTTCATTAAAATAGTTTGTTATTGGCATATCAATTTTTTACTTTGACAATTCATATGATTGACTTTTGGATTATAATAAACCAACTTAAGATAGCTCATCGTAATCATTGCAGTTATGACATTTTTTAAAAAAATAGAATAAAATGGGGTTTCGAAAATTTACATTCTTTGGGTTTCTTTACGTAAGCCGCAATTCACAAGCTCACCAAGTCTTTAACCATCCCACCCCCTAGGTGAGGGCTTCAAAGGACAACAGGAAGCTACATCTCCATTAATTGATAATAGCGATATTATGTTAGGATTAAAAATGTATTACCATATCTTTTCCAATAGAAACCTAAAAAAATTGTCTCGTATTTTTGGAGGATCTGAGCCGCACCTAGGCTAATGTCATGATGTCGAAATGGGTAAGCCATAGTTCATTGCTGAATACTAATTCCACCCATCAAAATGACAAAATTACTATAGAATTTTCACCAAAATTAGACATTGTTCAAATCGTCAATCGATAAACAAAGGGAAGGAAACTATAGAAATGGGGTTATTGTAATTGTGTAAATTAGCAGTGTTATTACTTTGGAGCACGTAAAATCAATTTATAGATTTTGCAAGTCATAAGGGTAGCAGTTAGCTTCTTTAGCCCTTTAGGAAGGTTAGAGAGAAAAATTACAAAAGTTCCAAAATTAAATCACAAAATGGTAATTTTTTTTTTTACACCTTAACCCTCATTTCAAATGTACCCCTAGTATAAAACTATTCTGCATTTCATAAATACTTCCTAGTATTTTCCCACAATCATAAGTTCATAACCCTTCAAGGTTAGGATTAACGCCTTTTCTTTATAAAAGTGATGCATTAATGTAGGCTAAATTTATCATCTCCTCATCAATAAACATAATTCGACTTTTTCTTTCCTCTTAATCATTGTGCCAAATCAAAGGTTAAGTTAGGGTCCAAATGGAGTTATGATTATATTGGAGTGATGACAAAATTCTTCAAATATATATTTTTTCTTTTTGCCTATTAAATTATGATAAAAGGATCTTTAAAATTACTGTTGAAAGAATTTTTTTTATCAAAACAAAAGGCGACAAGTGAAAAGTTTACCTGCAAACGAAGCAGATCCTTGTAAGTTGCAAGCTCCCTGAATGCACTAATGAACTTAGAAATCAGTGGACCTGAAGAAAATAATTTAACATTACATAAGTAACAAATACATCATGACATACTCCAGCAAATTAAAAACAGTAAAATAACAAAACAACCATCGATTAAAAACACAATGTATATAAAATTAAAAATAAAACTCTAAGAGAGGATGTGCATTTGTATCACCAAGCTTCAAACAAAATCATAGTTTTAAATGAAAAAATAATGGAAACGGTCTTTTAAAAATATAAAAATAATGAAATAAGAAAATCTATGTGGATGACTTCTCGTAATAATCACTTTTGGTTCATGTTAGCCGCCTCACATATGGGATTAAGGCTCTGATTGATTGATTGATAAAAATAATGAAATAAAATAAACCTCAAGCAGGCGGGCTGTTTCTTAAGGCTGATAATGATAGGTTTTTAATGAATGAGAAAGAATGTAAAAAGAATAAATGAGAAAGAATCTATGTGGATGGCTTCTCGGAATAATCACTTTTGGTTCATGTTAGCCGACCTCACGTATGGAATTAAGGCTCTGATTGATTGATTGATAAAAATATTGAAATAAAATAAACCTCAAGCAGGCGGGCTGTTTCTTAAGGCTGATAATGATAGGTTTTTAATGAATGAGAAAGAATGTAAAAAGAATAAATTATATGCTATATAAAACTATAGCTATATTATACCCATTGAAAGAATTGAAGAGGAAATGACACAGTGAGCAACAGAACCTGCATATAACGGTTTTAGTGGCAAGCTATACAATCTATGGTGGTGAATAGGTCTCTAAGAACCTCATCACCCTCAAAGAATTGCTACCACTACCCCCATAGTTGATTCTTCACCTTTCTCTATTTTTCTACTACACTTACCCTTTATCTTCTTCAGTGACTTTAAAAATGTGTTGAAGTTTTTAACAAGTCAGCAGCAATAAAAACACTGCCACCTACCTCCTATTGATAGACTCAAAGGATCTTCCTGTCCTCCAAAAGATTCTAAAGCATCTGCAAATGAGATATCTCCATTATATGCTTCTAAAAGAGCAGACCTGCAACATCAATAAAAAAAAAAAATCAGAACTTCTGATCCAGGTCATTGTGCTGCTTTTTCATGACATCTTCAGCTTGCGAATCAATCAATCAATCAAAGTCTTATTCCTATAAGTGGGGTCGTCTAACATGAACCAAAAATGACTATTTCGAAAAGTCATCCACATAAATTTTCCTCCTCCACTCCCTACAATCGAGAGCCTCAGTTGCTTGTAAATTCAACTGTTTTAGATCCTAGGTCACTTTTTTAGAAAATTTTGTTTACAACCATCTATTCTAGGTCACTTTTTTCAGAAACAATCATTTCAAGCAATTTTTATCAAAAACCATCCTTTGCCATCACTTTCCTTGTTGACCGCCATCTTGTCGCCAAATTCTGGCATTGATCACTTAAAACCTTCCAAAAATAAAAAATTATTTTCCCTCTCTTTGCCCCTTAATTCCATAGCATTGATCAATGTGTTGTTGGAATTGGAGAAGATGAATAAAAGGAGATGAGAAGAGAGCAAAAAAACGATGAAAAGAAGAGAGATGAGAAGTATGATGACATGTGATTTAGAATTTAGGGGAAAGGGGAGGGAAAATATCAAAAAAAAAAAAATGGGGGGCAAAAATCAAGGTTTTAAGTGATCACGTGACATGCACGTGTTAGTCAACATCAAAATCCGACGACAAGATGATGGTTAACAAGGAAAGTGGTGAGAAAATATGATTTTTCACAAAAACAAAATTGCTAGAAAAGAAGGTTCTCACAAAAAGTGACATAGAAAAGATGGTTCTAGATAGTTTTTTATTATTTGTCACAAAACCCAAAAGAGAGAAAGAAGATCTTCATCCCATGTGAATAAATTAAATTCTAAGGTTTAAACAAAGGGATCTACTTAAAGATGAAAAGAGTGTAGGCTAAAGAGGACCCAAAAAACTGAAAAGGCACAAAGGTAGAGAACAAACAGACATTACTAGGTGCTCTAAGAATTTTTTGAAAAGTTGTATCGGAAAGGATCCGGAAGATTGTACCCAACCTTTCAAACTTGTGGCCGCTAAGGGAATTTGGAAGCTAATATCAAAGTTTGAAGAAGTAGAAATATAGAATTGTTCACATAGCTTAGATACAGATATGGGTTTGCACAATGCCTTGTGATTTAAAAAGTAGAACGTAAGTCCCACATGGAGAATGTGGTATGACTATCAAAGGAATCTAGTCCATCATCAACAGCAACAAGGCCCACCCTTCCCCATTACTATTTATGTGACAAAAGTTCTTCCCTCACCTACTAGTTTCCCACTAGAAATAAAGCCGCATTAAGCTCATTTGAAAAACCTAAGAGGATTAGATAAGTTAAAATAATATTTACATACTTTAAGGGCATTGCCACTTTAAACTAATATTTTCTTACCTAGTTACGTTCAGCAATATCTTTCTTAAATATGATCAAGTAATTCCTCAATTTGAGGCCAGTCATGAGAGATTTTCTCTCACACTAGGAAGGAACACAAACCTTCAAAGGTACGAATCTCGAACAATTTAAAACAGCTTAAGTCTAGAGAATGTGGTATCCATTATCCAGGAGCATATCTTTACATTCCTTAGTACGAGAGAGTTACTAATGTCTTCTAATAGAACCAGATTTCCTATAGCATATGTCCAAATTTCTAAGGCTTCATGTCTTTTGGCTCCCTGTGGATATTCTAAGTGCATAAAAAATCTCAGTATCTGATAAGGCATAGCAGCAAGCACAACCGGCCACTTTTTAATGTCCTTTTTCTCTTATAGAATATTCAATTATTCACTTGCTCATTTTCTCACAGGGAAGAGAGTACATCTACATAGAATATTCAATTCATCTTAGGGAAAAGTTTGTTAAGGGAAATCACACAGAGTCCTTATCATAAGATTAAATCTACATCTATCAGGATGTGGTACTTCATCAAAATGTCACTTTAAAATAGTTCAAAGTACTCACAGCAGATTCTGGCTTCCTTTGAAAAGACCCTGACAACGATCTTTTAGTTCATCTGTTGTTTGTTCCATTGAATTAACCTGCACAATAATAACAGCCAGCCTCAGAGGCACCACAGGAAGCAGTCATTACTTGCTCAAATGATATAATAACGCCTCTCAAACTTATCCAATCCCAAAAAGAATCATCAACAAAAAAAATTAAAACTTTCCATAACTCAAATTGCTCAATGTTACATTAACTCATTAAGCGCCGCAATTGATCAGAATTCCTCAATTAAACTTCACTAAGATCTTATTTTATTGGACACTGACATTAACGACCAGAATTCAATACAATGTCATAGACTCATAGGCAATCGAGCACATCAATAACAACATGCTCCATCACAGCATATGAATTATGATCAATAATCCGCCAAACAGCATCAAACAACAAATCGCCGAAATCAAAACTTGTACCACAAATCAACGCTCTAATGACGAATTCTCAATTCGATTCAAAAGTTGGCATAAATCTGAAAACTGAAAGAAACGCCGCTAAAATAAACAAACGCAATTCAATTCAGAAATGATCTTCAGCACGATTCATACAATAACACAATCACCTAAATTCCGCCGAAATTCGGATCGATCAGCTAAATAACCAAAAAAAATAAAATAAAAAACATAGATCAAAATGTGAAGAGTGATAAAAACAAACCTGCTTGTGAAACATGGGAGAATCTTCGAGGTCAATGAAGGACGCCATTGAAAGTGAAGTGAAAGAGTGAAGTGCGAGAAGCTGAGGAGGTGATGATGGAAGGAATAGAGAGACAAAAGGAGGGGGAAAGAGAGAGAAATGTGCAGAAATGTTTGGAAGGTTGGATGTTTGCCTCACTGTCAGTTGCTACCGTTTTATTTTCCGACAGATTTGCTCGATTTGCTTTTTGTGCTTTCTAGCAAAGGTTTCGTTAGTTTCTCAATCAGTCGTCTCATTTTCCAACTGTCCCTTAGATGGTTCTATATAGGGGTGTGGAATCGGATTTTCAGTACAGTTTTGGATCTGGATTACTATTTCTCGCCCCCATTTTACTTACTTTCGCCCCTATTTCATTCTTGTTCTTCCCATTTTACCCTTGCGTAAACTAAATRCATTTTGCTCGTTCTCCTCCGTCCATTAGCCTAAGACGATCACGCAATCGCCGGACTATTGGG
>SNQN01000620.1:23542-34997 GCA_008642245.1 Bassia scoparia
ATACAACATCTGGTAGTCGTCCATTGAGTCGTCTGAACAAAATTCATAGACATCTTCATTAGTATCTGTTTCCCAGCATTGACGCCATATCTCATTTTTATCATTMTGCTCTAACACCCAAATGCAGCTTCTAACCCTAGATATGMCAAAGAATGCCAACGATCCACCAAAGACAAAAAGGAAYTTGTACATTTCTTCCTCAATATCCGGAATCTTCAAAGAGCTAAATTTCTCCGAATCAAAGTCGAAAGTAAAAAGTTCGGTTTCTTCTCTACGCCTCCTAAATGAAGGCCTCCAGTACATAACTCCTTGAACGAAAACAACCCCACATCTGCACTGCAACTTTTCATAACACCATCTGGAAAGCTTAAACCTCCTATGTTTGACATCCCAAAGATGATCGCGCAGCGAATAAACCGCGATATCTAGCTCTAAAGCAACTGTATCAACAAGCTCAAAAGCAACCACCTTATAATCAGATGGCACAAACCCAAGAAAACATCTAGTATGAAATAAGTTAAAGACAAGAGGACATGGAGGAAGTGTCAAGGATTTTCTAATAGAAGGATTCCACAAACAAAGATCATTCGAATACGAATTCGAATTCACATTAGCACGAAAATCCATCAACATCAACCCATGAACCATAAAGCTTCTGTAAACTATACGAGTCTCCGAAYTCTTAACAAGTTGACAAATTTTCCTAAATGTATCACTTCGACGAATTGTGAACTTGAAATCAAACAGTGTTCTTGGCACTTTTTCCTCGACTAACAATTGAGTTTTAGCTGAATTATTCTGGTATTGATTCAAATGCATATAAGTGAAATCGCGAGAATCAATTAAAAAGCACCAATCTTTACAAACACACCTGAATCGTAATAGGGATTTTGGCGGTGATCTTGCAAGAATTTCCCTCCATAATTCTGGCGGTAAACAAAGGTGTTCTGGCAATGGTGCTCTTCGTTTTCGATCCTTCATTGGAAAATCTYCAATTAATAAACAACAACAATGCTGAAATACGATTGCAACTTGGAGGATAGGAGAATTTAAGGGTTTCTGTAAATGGATGACCCTAATTTGATTGAAATTTGAAAGATTGGAGATTTTAGGTTTTGCTCCAAAAAAAAAGATGAACGACTGATAGAAGTACTGTAGGAAGTAGCACTACAAATGATAACATCCGTATATTATTAAAATTAAGATTTCTAATTTTCTTTTTWAAAAAAATTGTTTGTTAGCCGATTAAACTAATCATCATTAATTGTTTGATACATGAATTTGACATCTATCGTAAGATTAACGCCATTTTAGAAAATATATCTAGTTCATATCTAATTCTCATTAAAAAAAAAAAAAAAAACACTTTTCCTTCAATTTGCATCATGTCCAATGATTTCATAACTCATATTAAGGTATTAATCATTGCTCAATGCGAATTAAATCAATTAATTAGCACCCAAAAAAAATGTTATAGTAAGGCTAGCTAAATGTTTCATGTTTCAAATGCTAAAGAAATGACTTGTTTACACAAATGTTCAATATTGAAAAATCAATTGCTAAGAATTATTCCATAGAACAAATACTTGAAATATCTTGGACAATTCTCTATATACATACTTTCCCTTGTCAAAAAAGAAAAAAAAAAGGTTGTGAACAAGATATATGGAACAACCTTTTCCATCTCAAGCGAACGAATGACCGACTGGGAAAATCAAATTTATTCGACCAGCAGAGTATCATAGACCTTCCATTGTTCCACAGCAATCTGATTCTGCAGCTCAACTCCCAAATCCCAATTCTCATGCCTTGTTTTAAACCCAACAGCGAAGCTCATGAATCACGAAATGACACTGCAACACAACAGCAGCTACAATGCACCCCTCCACATCCCTAATCATGCCATTAGAAGCCATATAAACAGTTATGTATTCCACTAATACATAGATATTGATATCCTCTAACGTCCCACATATACCAACATTATGCCTTGCTGCAAGAGAACCTCTAGCTGCTCTCCTTCCGAAATTTTTAATTCTTGTTGGTGCTTTAGCACTCCATATAGCCCTTAAGCACCTAAAGGACTTATTTGCGGAGCTGCTACAAGTAGTAGAAGCAAGTAATACTACAAATTAACTTCATACTCACTCCCTGTATCATAGTACCAAAAAAGTTATCAGTTTATTTAAGGATATTAATATCAACAAAAACAATTTACTTGTATGTAACTAGAGTCAAGTATTTTTTTCCCAATAAAAAATATAAATAAATAAATAACTAGAGTCAATTAGTCAAGTAAAATTTGAACAATTGAATTTAAATTATGGTACCATCAACGCGCTGAGAACTAACAGCCTGAAACAGAGTAACTCCACAAACAWGAGAAATAGAATAAGAAGAAGATAATACTGATATAAAGTTTGTAAGAAAATCACACCAAAACACCCTTCGTTCGAGAGGAAAGACAACTCTCCAAGAGAAAAGWTTCACGCTAGTTTTCTGAATGAATTCTAACAAACAATCCCCTTCTTTTCATTGGCTCATAACTAACTACAACTTTGGGATTGACATCACCAACAAACTAACAACCTGAAATTAGACAAGACCCCAAACCCTTGAAGAAAAACAGAACCTCACTTATTTCAAAGCTAAATAAAATRCTCAGGTAGGTAATTGCTGCTTCCCCTTCTCACTCACATAAATAATCCATATGAGAGGTCTAAACGAGTTCCTTGTACAAGTCAACTGGGAGAAACTTTTATGATTTTCATGTGAAATAGGACCAAGTCAAGTAAAATTAAACATCTGAACTTTAATTATAATACCGCCAACGTCAACTAATAACAGGAGTGCCAACGTCATGAGTCAAAATTTTATGATTGTCACTACACTTCAATGATATAACCAAGTTGAAGATAACATTCCATTCTATAAAACAAGTAACTTGTTTGCATACCAACAAACATGAAAATATTATAGAGATTTGTCACTCACTAAGGTTCCATGATAAACCATAAGGTTCTTAGATTCAATCCAGTAAAACAGCTGATATGAAATGTTGCAAGTCACGCAACTGTATAAATGCTTATATTCATGCAGAACAGCAGAATTGATAATGAAAAAATTCAGGACAAACAGTTTCAATGAAGGAGAATAAGCAAATAACCCATCAATTTATACCATACTATGCAATACCATTACCTATTGCACTAAATCCGCAATTTAGCACTGCTGYCCTTTCTAGACAACTGATGACAAAGCTTCACTTTCAAATCCTTTGTGCAACACCAAACTCTCGACATAAGTTTCCACATATGACAGGGGAACAGATTTTCCCAAATATCGTGCTTCATTGCTTCTAATGTTATAGGCCATCAAATTCTTGTAGCATTGTAACAACAATTTACCAGTATCTTCAATATACAAAATTTGGTAGTCACTCATTGTGCACTCTCTAATGAATTTGTAGACATCKGCATTCGTATTCTTTTCCCAGCATTTGCGCCACATTTCATTTCCAGCACTCATTTGAGCCGTTTCCATTACCCATATGCAGCTTCTCATTCGAGTAATACCGAAGAACGCTACTGACCCACCAAAGAGAAAAAGGTACCTGCACATTTCTTCATGCATATCCGGCAGCTTCAAAGTGCGAAATTCCTTGGCATCAAAGTCGWACGAAAGAAACTCGGTGTCATCTCCAGGCCACCTAAAATAACCCGGTGCCCAATACAAAGCCCCTTGAGAGTAAACAGCGCCACGGCCCTGCACTTTTTCATAACACCATCTAGAAACATGTATCTTTTCATGTGTAAGCCGCCATAGATGATCACGAAGCGAATAGATTGCTATGGACATTTCGAAAGTCTGGTGATTACAATCCCCAAACACAACCACCTCGTAGTCATTTCGAGACGGTGCAAACCCTAGAAAAGCTCTATAATGAAGATAGAAACAATTCAGAGGACAACGAGGAAGCACCAACGATTTTCTAATAGAAGGATTCCACAAACTCAGCTCATCTAAATCCGAAATCGAATAATCACAGTTATGCATCATCATCAGTCCATCAACCATATAACTATTTTGAATCATACGAGCCTCCGAATYCCTAACAACCTGACCAATTTTTCTAAATGTATCACTTCTTCGAATTCTGAATACGAAATCAGAACTTGTTTTTGGTACTCTTTCAACAGCAAACAATTGAGTTTTGGCAGAATTGTTGCGATAAAGATTCAAATTTGCAGTAATGAAATCATGAGAATCAATTAAAGAGCACCAATCTTTACAAACACACCTGAATTGTAGCAGCGATTTCGATGGTAACCTAACAAGAACTTCCCGCCATAAATCTGGAGATAAATAAAGGTTTTCCAGCGGTTGTTTTCTTCGTTTTTGATTCCTCATTTCGATCTTTATCAATCAGTGAACTCCAATTACAAATGCCAAAATGCAATTGAAATTCGGAAAACTGGAGATTTTTTAGGGTTTATGCAAAATGATGAGCGATTTTTGGGGTTTTCTGTAAAAAAGGAAATTAAATACTGTAGATGTATGTTTGACCTTGTGGGTCCCTACTACTTGGGCTTTAGTGTCATACCGAATTGGGTATGGATTCTATTGTGGCCGTTTGGTACACTAATCTCTTATTCTCTTGTACCAATGTGGAATTGTTTGGTTCGGTCGAAAGGTTGTATTCAGAGTCGAACATTTGGAAATGAACAATTACATTTTGAATTGAACATTTAAATTTGGAGATGAATATATAATTTTAGACATAAAGAAGATGGACTTGCGAACACCTAAAAATTTGTGCGTTATGAAATGCCGAGTTGGTCTACTTGGTAAAAATTTAAAATTGCTTGGTTTAGTCCTTTATAAATTTCCGTCTATAAATGAATTCTATTATGGATCGTTCGGTTCACTAATCTCTTGTACCAAATGGATTCATTATCTATAAAGACAATTACTAGATAAATGTACTTAAAAAATTTCTTATTTAAAAAAGTGTAACTTAATCGACCTCGGGGTTATGGAATTTACTATCATATACTCCGTAGTTAAAAAGCCTAACCAAACCATAGAACATATGTAATACCTATCCATACTACATTAAGAAACGACCAAACACCCCTTTAGTTAAGGGCTTACCATATACATAAACATTCAATTGCGTAAAAATATTATCTCATTTACGAAATTGTCTTTGTATGTAGATAAAAATTAAAAAGTATTCATATAGAGAGATTAATTATTCTTCTACCAACTACATGAAAAATGCATTGAAAACACAAAAAATAAAAAACAAAAACAAAAACAAAAAAACCTTGAAAAACCGAAAGGATATTGAATATTCTATGAGTTGAATATCATGAGTCAAAAAATGATTTTACATAGAATACAATATGCAAAAAAAAGTATATTGAACAACAGTGTGACTGTGTGAGATTGATAATAAAACAGAGTAGCAATTTCCATTCCATGGAATGCCTCTATAAAAGAAAAGAACACGGTCGATTGGCTATGGAATTGTATCCGAAATAAACAAGCTTCAAAATTCTAGAACTTTCCAGCAAAGCTAGGAAGATCTGTTACATTCACTGTACTGAATGCATTAGGTGATWCAGGTAAACAAGCCTGAGATGTGAGAATGAACCTGAAGTTCAACAGCATGATCATTCCATATGAGATCGATGCATAGTAAGTCATAGAAGACTTCAACGACAATCAACCATTATCATACAGTATATAGTATGATTCGTGCATAGTAACTATTTGATGACAACATTACATCAAACATTATGTTAATGATTCGTGAATTTTATTTAGAGATCACTCCTGGGAGCTAATTAATTTAATTGCACAGAACAAAACTGACATTGTTCTGAGGTTTTGACTCACAGAGCATGTTTTGAGAGACCATGAATCCAATTTACCGCCTGAACTAATGGCAGTGAAAATTTGATTGCTCTGAACTAATGGTAGTGAAAAATTTATAGGATGATAGGATGGCTATCTACAGAAGCAGGGAAACTTAAGGCAACAAAAACAGACAACTTGTTGTTACCCAGAACAGACCCAAAATGTGCACCAAGCAAAAAATATGCTATGTTTAGAGCAAAATTTTCGAGGGCATCCATGACCAACTCACCAACCAATGCTCATRTGMCCCAACTATACCTCATATTTGTTTTATTATTAGTTTCCATTAACCAACACACATTATAGTTCAAAAGCCTTTAAGGCCTTTAACATCTCAAAGTACAACACCAAGCAAAGAAAGAGTTCTTCATTAGTATTCAATATTCTAGACAATCGTTCAAACAAAATAAAGCCACTACTATTAATAATATTCTAGACAAACATTCGAACAAACACAGCACTATTTATCAAATCAATTAGACATTGCCAACAACAAAACATTAAAAATAAAGCAGTCGATAACCCAAAGATTCAAATGCACAATTTATACCTTTAATCTTTCGGTATCAACCATTCTGTACTGCTGCAMCATCGTATCTGTTATGCAACACTAAGCTCTCAGTATAAATATCCACAAAACGAAAGCGAACTTCTTTACCCAAATATTGTATCGGTATGTCACTACTTCTGATGTTATAAGCCATCAGTTCATCACTACTTGATTTGTAAAACAACAATGTACCAGTTTCTTGGATATACCACATCTGATAGTTGTCACAGTTGATGTGTGAGTAACTATTAAAGAATTTATAGACATCTTCACTGGTATTGTTACTCCAGCATCGACGCCATGACTCATTTCCARTATTCTTTTCCAACACCCATATGCAGCTTCTTACAGAAGATATACCAAAAACTGCTAAWGACCCACCAAAGATAAAAGGGAGCCTCTTCATATCTTTATCAATATCTGGCAGCTTTAAAAAKCCGAATTTCTCAGCTTCAAAGTCGAAACACATTAGTTCAGTGTCTACAGCTTGCCCTCCTACTGATGCAGGCATCCAGTACACCGCTCCTTTGAAATAAACATTCTTAGGGCTCTCCTTCCTTAACACAGAAATGCATTTTTCAGTAACCTGTTTCCTGTATACTCTCCAAGAAAGACCACGGAGCGAATAGACTACAATCGCCACTCCGAAAGGCACGGAATCCATGAAATCAAAAGCAACCAGCTTAAAGTCATCATTAGAAGCTGAATATCCAAGAAATGGTGTACTCTTAAGAGGGCAGCGAGGGATTGTAAAGAATTTCCTAATAGAGGGATTGCACAACATAAAACACTCCGAATTCGACACCGCTATCAAACCATGTACCATACAAGTCTTGCGATACATCAGCTTAAAATGTGGTTTCCAAAGATAATCAATTCTACTAAATGAATCAATTCGACGAAGTACGAAAGCCTCAATCGATTCTCCTCCCACTGATTCATCATATTCAGTGGTTAATAATTGGGTATTTGCAGATTTATTAGGAGAAAGTTTCATATGCAATGCAATGAATTCGCGAGAATCGATTAAAGAACACCAGTTTCTACAAACAGACCTGAATTCCARCAGTTTTTTCGCAGGTAACCTAGCAAGAATTTCCATGAGTAATTCCGGGAGTAAGTGAGAGTTGACCCTTTGCTGCAACCGTCTTCTACGACGCCTCATTCTGCGATTCGCCATTTGATGCGCAAAGAATTCGATGCCGATTTCGCTTTCGCAGGATTGAAAGAGATTGAGGAATTAGGGTTTATGTTTAAGGACTGAAAATTGATGATTAGGGTTTTCGTTTAATTAGGGGAAAATTGACGAAAGTTCAAATTGGTTATAAGAACGACGAATTTAATTGCGTTGTAGAAGAAGATGGTGAATGGCAATGACAACGAAAGAGCAGGAATTAAGTGAGTTTGATTGTGTGAATTTTAGCGGGAAATCACAGCAAAAGAGTTGACAATGTAATTTGACTATTTTGATCAAAATTAAGCCTTATGTAGAGCGTAAATTGTGTCCGGTAATAATAGCGGTGGAAGTATATAGTTTTTAGCGTTGAGGTAGCGGATAACTAATAATCTACTGCATAGTAAATAGTGAATTTAGTGATTAACGATGAGCTAGTAAAAAATAGATTTTCTAATGTAAGTGCATAGTAATAGTAGCGGTTGTATTTATTGTAAAAGAAAATTAATAACGAAGTATTAAGTAACGTGTTAATCTAGTCAGAATGTTAAAACGTTAGTTTACAGTTCTACTAGTGTTTGAAAAAAGTATCTTTAAATATTAATTGCTACTCAAAACACTACCTTGTCGAACAGTAATAAAATTAACAAATAGTTTTTAATCTAATCAGAACACTAAACGCTACCTAAACCTAAACACAACGTCGAACCCACTTGTAACCTGAAGTCAAACAGCTTATTGGTCCTAACTCACACGCAATAACCTGAAATATTTTGGAAAAAACCGAATTTAGCTCGCCAGCAAGTGAGTTAAGTCTAAACTAAACTGTTCCTAAAAAAAGAACACGAATTTTTAAACCTTCAACACCGATTGAAATGAAGTGCTCAAACAAAGTATTCATTTAGTGAGAGATAAATTATTCTACTACGGAGTACCAACTATGTGAAAAATGGTTTTAAAAAAAATTAAAAAACCAAATGGATATTGAATATTCTACCCCCTCTATTTTTTATTAATTGTTCCATATCAAAATGACACAAAGTTTAAAAAAAAAGTAACTTTAATGCAATGCTTTCCAATAAAACTCATGTGGTACCCTCATTAAATAAAAGAAAGACCCATATGAACATTAAAAAGTAAGGTTATATCAGTCATTATTATAGTCAACTCATACCAGAAAAATGGAACAATTATTTAAAAACATCCCCAAAAAAGTGAAACAACTAATAAAAACAAAGGAAGTATATTTCTATGATTTGAATATCATAAGTCAAAAAATGATTTTGTATCAAATACCATATGCAAAAAAGATATAGAACAACAGTGAGGGATTGACATTAAAACAGAGTAGCAATTTCCTTCCCATGGAATGCCTCTATAGAACAACGCGATCGAATCGCTGTGGAATTGGATCCGAAATAAACAAGCTTCGAAATTCTAAAACTTTCAAGCAATGCTAGGAAGATCTGTTGCATTCACTGTACTGAATGCAGTTCAACAGCATGATCAATCCATAATAGATCAATGAACACAGCAAGTCATATAAGACTTAAACAACAATCAAACAGTATCATATATAGTTACACACTTACACTAAATGAAGCCCTTACACAAAAGCATGTAATTCTTAGGCATGGTTTACCATTCATCTCTTTGAATTACAAGTTTCAAAGTTTTTCCTTTTTTCCGAACCAATATCAATGTTTAAGTCTACAGGCTACGTACAGGTCTGTTAAACGAAACCAAACTGTCCAATAAATACGATGGTGCAGCAGTAACGAATGGTTGATAACGAGGACAACAGTCAATGGTTGATAAGGAAGATGAAGGTATAATTGTGCATTTGAATCTTTGGGTTATCGACTGCTTTATTTTTAATGTTTTGTTGTTGGCAATGTCAATTGATTGGATAAATAGTGCTTGTGTTTGCGAATGTGTTTGGAATATTATAATAGTAGTGGCTTTGTTTTGTTTGAAAGATTGTCTAGAATATGAATAGTAATGAAGAACTTTCTGTGCTGTGTGTTGTAATTTGAGACGTTAAAGGGGCCTTAAGAGCGTTTGAACTACGAAGTATAATTCAGGTTGGCTAATGGAAGCTAACAATAAACAATATGAGGTATATTGTTGGGGCACATGAGAATTGGTTGGTGTACCCTCTAAAATTTTGTCTAATATAGTATATTTTTTTGCTTGGTGCATTTTGGGTCTGTTCAGGGTAACACAGTCGTCTGTTTTCGTTGCCTTAAGTTTCCTGCCTCTGTAGATAGCCATCCTATCATCTATAGGTTTTTCACTACCATTAGTTCAGGCAGTATATTGGATCATTGGTCTCTTAGAGAAGCTCTGTGAGTCAAAACCTCAGAACAATGTCATTTGTTTTTGTGCAAATAAATTAATTGGTTCCTAGGAGTGATCTGTAAATAAAGTTCATGAATCATTAACATGATGTTTGGTGTAATTCTGTCATCAAATAGATGAACCTATAAAGTCTAATGTATCGTCATCAACAGCTGCAAATAATTCCGTATCTATGCTTTCTATTTTTAGTGCTTATTGAGTGAGAAACTTGAGATCATGGTTGTTGCGTATAGCTGGCTTTTGTATCGAATGGGGAGTGCTGAAACAATCTGATCCTTCAAATTTGCATGCCTCAATATCTTTTATTTCCTTATAGGTGCTCTTGAAGAGAATTTGCTTGTGTCATTAGACCTAGCTAACTGCAATCTTAGGAATTACCTTCTAATTGGACTGCTTTGTGTAAGTTTTTATGTTTGTTGGAATATTATTAATAGCATTGCTCTGTTTTGTTTGAAAGATCGTCTAGAATATAGAATAGTAATGAAGAACTCTTTTGTGCTTGGTGTGGTAATTTGAGATGTTAAAGGGCTTAAAGGCGTTTGAAATTGATATATAATTTATATTGGCTAATGGAAGCTAATAATAAACAAATGTGAGGTATATTGTTGGGGCACTGAGCATAAGTATATTTTTTTGCTTGGTGGCACATTTTGGTCTGTTCGGGGTAACAACAAGTCGTCTGTTTCGTTGCCTTAAGTTTCATGCTCTGTAGATAGCCATCTATATCCTATAGATTTTTCCCTACCATTAGTTCAGGGCAATCAAATTCACCTCCATTAGTTCTGGAGTAAATAGGATTCATGGTCTCTTAGAACAATTTTGTGAGTCATATTTGTTTTGTGCAATAAATTAATTGGTTCCCAGGAGTGATCTCTAAATAAAGTTCATGAATCATTAACATGGTGAAATTCCATCATCAATTAGGTGAACTAAGTCTATGTATCGTAATCAACAGCCTGCCAGATAATTCGTATCTTTATGCTTTCATATTTTAGTGCTTATTGAGTGAGATCATGGTTGCTGTGTATGAGCTGCGTTTGTATCAAGGGGAAATCCTGAAACATCTGTTCCTTCAAATTTGCATGTACTCGATATCTTTTATTTCCTCATAGGTGCCTCTTTTGAAAAGGGATCCCCACCCCTCCTCTCTATCCTGTGACTATGGAGAGGAGGGGAGTAATAATTTAGGAATTACTTTAATTGGACTGCTTTTGGAAATGTGTAAATTTTATGTGCATTTACTAGTTGAAGACCTGCACTACTTTTTTAATTAATGGTGCTGCTTTTCATTCTAACGGTTTGGTCTTCAAACAAGTGCTTTCTCGAATTGCTTTTGTCTCTTTGCTCACATTTCATCAGATAAGAAGACTAGAGTGCACTGCATAGCGAAGGAGTATCTGTCAAGCGAGGATGGCTTCTATACATCGACTGTAAGCCTGTAGATC
>SNQN01000620.1:46706-56721 GCA_008642245.1 Bassia scoparia
CCCGTATATTTTAATATAAAAGATTACTTATTCTTATATCAATTTGCTCTTTTGAAAAGGAAAATGGTTTTTTCTTTGAAAAACAAGGAATGTCATATATGCGACACTGCTCTTCACTCGATCCCCTTCCTTTATCTTCCCATCCAACCTCGATCTTCTTGTTACTCTAATTTCTCGTTTCTTCCTAAGTTTTTTTCATGACAAACAAACTACGGGAAACGTTTTCTACATACATTCGTAATTTCTATTAAAAATTGTTTTCCTTAAAAATTTATTTTAATTTCTTTTTCCACCAAAACAAATGGATCTTTAAAAAGGTATAACAGTACTTTCTTTTTGGCCAATTACGTATACATCTTCTGTAACAAAAAACTTGTTACACTTTAATAATTTAGGTGAGACATATTTTATTAAAATGTAACAAGTATGCATTTCGTTACGAAGGAAGTATATATTACTTGATGTCCATTACTTAATTTTATTGTTATTGACAGGTAATTTTATTGTTATCATGTATTCAGGTGGTTGCGCTAGAGAATAGTAATAAGTTAAGTAGTTAACACTATCACAACTTCACAAGGGTTCGTTCACAAAASTCAGTTTAAAATTTAAGATTTGTTAGGATTAATACAAACACTACAAAAGTTGAATTCAACCAAAAGTTTTTATCCAAATTTAATACTGTACGATATTTTGGCTCTGTTTTTCGTCAACTGAAATTTACTGAACTGATCGACCTTATTTTTACTAAACTGAACTTATTGGTACTGAACTGAATTTATTTTTACTGAACTGAACTTATTTTTACTGAAACCTTAACAAATTTCTTAAGGATTGAACTTATTTTTACTCAACTGAACTTATTTTTATCGAATTTAACTTATTACTATTGAACTAAACTTATTTTTTCTGAACTTAACTTATTTTTACTGAAATTTAAATTAACGAGAACAAGACCTTAATTTATATTATTATACTGTATRATTAAAAAAAAGTTGTTCAGTAATGCAACTTTTGCTTTCTTTACTCGATCCGATGTAAGATTTTGACATTTCCCTCCCTTAATCCTTATGACACATGTTTCCGCCTTTTATTTTGCTACCTTACATAATAAAATTCAAAAGAATGAGAATGAGAAACGATCCCAAAATCTCTTAAAATCGAAAGGGAATCTTTAACGTTTTGATTTTGTCGTCTATCATGCATGAATGTAACAAAACATAAACTCCCATCTTCCACATACATGAATCCGATTTATTTTGTCCCCGAAAGAAAAAAAATTGCATTGATTCGTGAAAAATTAATAATGTAGGAACTACATACGTTACTTGACCTCCATTAGGGACCATTACGTCATTTTTTTAGTACTATATCTTGCTTGTATTATTGTATCATTTGTATGAGTTATGATTCTCATCACGATGTGGTTGGTTATACGAATATATACGTACTAGAGATCGAATATATAATAAGTAAAGACTATATTTCAATGGTTTCACATCAAGTCAATAGCCTTGTATGTAATTAATAAGCAAATTAAACGCAATGATTTAACGAATAATAATGTTTTAACGATCGAAAGATGCTAAGAGCCTCTTCATTTCTTTCTATTCATTTCATATCTTAAGATTTTGATTCTTAATTTATCATTAAAATAAAAAATTTAAAAATCTGATTATATATAATTCGTTGCTGGTGATAGTGATCCTACGTGTACGGTATGGTGGAAAATATTTTGTGAAATGAAGCAAAGTGGGGAAAAAAATTCCAATCTAATTTGCAATATTATTGATGGAAAAAATTCGATATTAATTCTTCTTTGTATTGGTACGTACGACCAATTTATTTTATCCTTTAATTTATTATGGGACCCTTTTATGAACCAACAGTTAACCTTGTACTTCTCCGTTTCATATTGTTTTATGTACTTTTCTCCTTTGATCATTCCATAATTTATTTGTGCATTGTAATTTATTTTATTTTATTGGTCAATGAAACGAAGAAAGTAATAAATTATTCCAATTTTTCCTCCAAATAATAAATGCACAAAAGAATATGAAACGGAGGAGTACATGCATTTGATTTCGAACGACCATGATCTGTGGGGCACAATARCTRGTTCTACCGGGTGTGGTTGTGGTCGTGGTTAATTAAGTGTATTACTACACTAGAGGTCTCTAGTTGTTATAGCGACCGTTGCAGTGGCACTAACCTTAAAGGCTTAAAGGCACTGGGTCACATACTCACATACTCATCACATTATTGTGAAGCTTAATGGCTGAAATCTTCTCCTTATCTCATAAAGTTGTTTGATTAAAATTTGAAATTGATTGGATGAATTGGATTTACTAAACTACAAAACACATAAATTCGTGGGGTTTTTATTTTTAACTGAGTCACAAAGACGGTATACTGGTATAGTTTACAATCGGAGTTGGATGAATCCAAACGATAACACTTTATTGTACACAAACTCTTACTTTTTTTTACCACTAAATCAAGTCCTCACGGGTACAAAATTTCGTATCCATCGTCTATCAGCCGGTACACTTTCGTGTAACAAAATACGCATGGAGTATATATAATACTAGGTTATTCTGATCTATACTGTTTMMTATAATACGAAGTATTACTAAGCTAGTTGAAATTAAAGTAACATACAGTAATATTTAAAGACTTTGGCAAAGCGACTAATTAAGTAATTAGTTACGCTATTACGTACATCACCGATCTTGTAATTTAGCGCTTGCCAACAAGGAGACACATCAGGGTCTATGTGGAGTAACCTATGTACGGTTCACATTGACAATATAAACTATACTCGCTCTTAAATATATATTCGATCTCTTCTTTAAAATACTTGCAAAATAAATTTTAAAAGTTTATGCAAATTATATATATGTTGTATATGTGTGTGTCAGAAAATGAATGATATATTAGTTGGGTGCTATTTAATTACTCGTAATTTAAATAGGTTGTAATACAAATAATAATGTATTAATTTAAGGAAAATCATAATATACATACATAGCCCTTTTTTTTTACGGGGAAGCGAAGAATTTATTAAAATAAAGCCTTCTTGGCATCTACAAAGAAACCAGAATCCAACAAATAAAGAACTAAAATACAGAAACAAAGACCACAACCATAATCCCTAAAACTGCTTCTATTCAGGCTCATCATCTCAAATGCGATACCAAACRTGGACCCATTTGAACAAATCGATGTYAAAGCATCTTTCATAAATACCATCACCAACGGTGCTGTAGGCATTAAGATATAGGCAATTGCACTATAGATCAGGTCTTCAAGAGTGAGATTCAACTTCCCGAACGCAAGATGAAAAACAAAAACAACCAAGACACAAACCCTAAAAGCCAAATGTCCTCGCTCGAAACGACCACCACCACGGACCTCCCAACCAACTAGCCAGGAAGCACCGACCATGACCCCATCAAGGAGTACAAATTGAAAAACTAATAAAAAAACAAAATAAATAAAAAAGATAATTCCAAGGAAAAGTAGCAGCAAGCAACAAAACCCAACACACAGAAGCATCCACCCGAAAAAGACGAGGGCCCTCACAACCGTAACCAGCAAAGCCCTCAACCTGCGCCTCCACGCAAACTGCAGTTGCCGCCGGACAGGACCACTAGACGCAGCAAGAAGCAGTCGCCACCAACCGCCTCGAGTTGCCGCCCCAAGAACCGACCCCAGCAGCCCCAAACACCCGCAAAGAAGAGCAGAGAAAACCCGTCCAAGCCCAGCCGTCAACAACCCACACCTAAAATACCGGGCACCACAACGTATGATAAGCGGTTGCTTCCTAACCAAACCTCCAAAGAACCATCGGGGGGTGGTCCACCGGCACGAGGGGAGGGTTAAAACCCAAACCCCCATACCGGCGGTCACCCAGATCGACACCGAGAGACGCGAGCGGAAAAGACTAGAGAAAGAGGGGAAGACGAAGGACACGAACAACCACAAACCGCTTGAATCAAAACCCTACTGAGAGGTATTTAATTACTCGTAATTTAAAAAGGTTGTAATACAAATAATAATGTATTAATTTAAGGAAAATCATAATATACATACATAGCCCTTAGCGTTGTGTATAAGGTAATTAAAATAAAAAAGTTTGTTAATTTTTTTTTTTGACGGAAAAAAAAAGTTTGTTAATTAAATATATTGTCAATCAAGGAAACATTATAAAAAATCTAGGGGCATGAATTTTTAGATATAAAAAAAATCTAAGAAAATCTAGGATTATATTATGAAGAAAACAATTTGCGGAAATAAAAAAATAAATTAATTTAAGGTTAGGATAAACCTAAGCTCTTGATACCATGTGTGAATAATTGTGTGATTCAGATCACCCTAAACAAAAGTCCTGACATTATATATACAGAGAAACATATTACAATTTACAACCTACGATTGTATAATTACAAGAGTGCCCTTAGGCATATTAATTACTCTATTAATCGAGTCCCATCAAAATATGGAACCTTTGTGAAGAGTGAAGACGTACATCATACATTCACACGCATAGCGTAATCCCCATAAGTATGTATTTTTCTTCGTTTTAGAAAATTTGCAACAAAGTATTATTTTATCTTTCACAAAAAAATCTCTTTGTTGCAATTTTTCTAAAACGGAGTAACAAATTTAAGTAAATTTCGCATTTCACATAAGTTTGTGCTTATCAAACTCTCTATCATAGGGTGTGTTTGGATGTAGTTTATGGGGTANAGGAAAATCATAATATACATACATAGCCCTTTTTTTTTACGGGGAAGCGAAGAATTTATTAAAATAAAGCCTTCTTGGCATCTACAAAGAAACCAGAATCCAACAAATAAAGAACTAAAATACAGAAACAAAGACCACAACCATAATCCCTAAAACTGCTTCTATTCAGGCTCATCATCTCAAATGCGATACCAAACATGGACCCATTTGAACAAATCGATGTTAAAGCATCTTTCATAAATACCATCACCAACGGTGCTGTAGGCATTAAGATATAGGCAATTGCACTATAGATCAGGTCTTCAAGAGTGAGATTCAACTTCCCGAACGCAAGATGAAAAACAAAAACAACCAAGACACAAACCCTAAAAGCCAAATGTCCTCGCTCGAAACGACCACCACCACGGACCTCCCAACCAACTAGCCAGGAAGCACCGACCATGACCCCATCAAGGAGTACAAATTGAAAAACTAATAAAAAAACAAAATAAATAAAAAAGATAATTCCAAGGAAAAGTAGCAGCAAGCAACAAAACCCAACACACAGAAGCATCCACCCGAAAAAGACGAGGGCCCTCACAACCGTAACCAGCAAAGCCCTCAACCTGCGCCTCCACGCAAACTGCAGTTGCCGCCGGACAGGACCACTAGACGCAGCAAGAAGCAGTCGCCACCAACCGCCTCGAGTTGCCGCCCCAAGAACCGACCCCAGCAGCCCCAAACACCCGCAAAGAAGAGCAGAGAAAACCCGTCCAAGCCCAGCCGTCAACAACCCACACCTAAAATACCGGGCACCACAACGTATGATAAGCGGTTGCTTCCTAACCAAACCTCCAAAGAACCATCGGGGGGTGGTCCACCGGCACGAGGGGAGGGTTAAAACCCAAACCCCCATACCGGCGGTCACCCAGATCGACACCGAGAGACGCGAGCGGAAAAGACTAGAGAAAGAGGGGAAGACGAAGGACACGAACAACCACAAACCGCTTGAATCAAAACCCTACTGAGAGGTATTTAATTACTCGTAATTTAAAAAGGTTGTAATACAAATAATAATGTATTAATTTAAGGAAAATCATAATATACATACATAGCCCTTAGCGTTGTGTATAAGGTAATTAAAATAAAAAAGTTTGTTAATTTTTTTTTTTGACGGAAAAAAAAAGTTTGTTAATTAAATATATTGTCAATCAAGGAAACATTATAAAAAATCTAGGGGCATGAATTTTTAGATATAAAAAAAATCTAAGAAAATCTAGGATTATATTATGAAGAAAACAATTTGCGGAAATAAAAAAATAAATTAATTTAAGGTTAGGATAAACCTAAGCTCTTGATACCATGTGTGAATAATTGTGTGATTCAGATCACCCTAAACAAAAGTCCTGACATTATATATACAGAGAAACATATTACAATTTACAACCTACGATTGTATAATTACAAGAGTGCCCTTAGGCATATTAATTACTCTATTAATCGAGTCCCATCAAAATATGGAACCTTTGTGAAGAGTGAAGACGTACATCATACATTCACACGCATAGCGTAATCCCCATAAGTATGTATTTTTCTTCGTTTTAGAAAATTTGCAACAAAGTATTATTTTATCTTTCACAAAAAAATCTCTTTGTTGCAATTTTTCTAAAACGGAGTAACAAATTTAAGTAAATTTCGCATTTCACATAAGTTTGTGCTTATCAAACTCTCTATCATAGGGTGTGTTTGGATGTAGTTTATGGGGTAACTTTTAGAGTTTTGACTAAGTCAAAACTCTATTTAATCTAAATAGCAGTGTTTAGATGAGTAGCGTTTCATGGTAGCCTGTAGCGTTTGAGGTAGAGTTTTGCAAAAACTACTAATGGACGTAATGGTAGCTTTTCGAAGTAATTTTTCTCAAACGCTACAATTTACCCCTATAATTATAACATTTTTTTTAATAATGGAAAAATTGCCATTAATTACCCAGTTTTTGGCCAAGTTTAAAAACAACTACCCGAATTTCACTAAAATAAAAACAACTACCCATTTTTGCAAAAACCGTCTGATTTCACTACCCGACCCATCTCGGTTTTCTAATGAAAGGATTGGAATACCATCTCAGGCATGTGGGGCCCACCACTCATTCATTTTCCTCTCCAATTCCGACATGTGGGTCTCACGTTTCATTCATTACCTTATGCAATTACCATTTTATCCTTAATTTAAAACACCCCAACTCCCTCAATTAATTCATCATCTTCCTATTTTACTCTAATCTCTCTCATTCACTCTATGATGACTTTCTTTCTCTCTCCTCATCGTCTTCATTCTCTCTCTGATCATCATCTTCATCACTCTCTCTAATCATCGTCTTCCTTCTCTCTCCTCAAATCTACTTCACCCTCTGTCCTCTATTTAACACCCTCCTCTCTTCTGAATTTCGATATCTTTTCTTTCTCATCTCTCCTCCATGACCACCACCGCCAAGCAGACCCACCACACAACCGCCTCACCGTCGCCGCACGAACGCACCCTTTCCCTCACTCGGAATCCTCTTCTCCTCCTATCACCATCACCGCACCACTCCCAACACCCCGCCATATCCCTGCCTCAACTCCACTTGGCTTGCTCAAAACCACCACCACCATCATTTTGTTACTCGAAAATAAGGTTTTGTGTTCGATCAATTGAATTTTTGGTTCGAAAAATTGGATTTTAGGTTCCAAAAATTGGGTGGTTAGCTCTAAAAATTGGCCTTAGCTTTTGGTTCGAAATTAGGGATCTCTTGCTTGGAAATCTGGTTGAGTGTCAATTTGCGATTCGAAATGGGATTCTTTCGCAATTGGGAGGTAAGTTGCAGATTTTCCTCAATTTTTTCTTGAATTAATATTGTGGTTTATTTGACCATTTTGCAGTGGATGAGCAAGAGTGAGAGAAAAGGGGTGAAAGGAGTGAGTGTCGTGGGTGGAGTGAAATGAAGTGAGAAGAAAAGGGGAAAGGAGTGAGTGTCCACAAAATAAGGAATGCGAGAGCCACAATGGAGTCGAAGATTTTGAAGATGATCTTCAGTTGCAAGCTAATGGAACAATAAAAAGATATTAAGATTTAAATAAGGGTAAATGGTAATTTATAATAAGGGAGAGTTTGGGAGGGAAATGAAGAATAGGTGGGACCCACATTTTCGAAGTGGTTTTTGGTTTTGTGGAAAAATCAAAGTTGGTAGTGATTGTTCAAATTCTAAAATTTAGGAGAAAGTGGGTAGTTATTTTATTTAAGAATGTGGGGTTTAATTTTTTAAGTGGCCGATGAAACCGAAGGTAGTTAATGGCATTTTTCTACATAATACACCTATTAACCGTATGTATTTTGCCAAACACTAACAATTTATAATCAACTTTAAAACCGCTACAGTCGCAGTCTACTCTATCTGTTACAGCTGACATTACATCTACTCGCTAACAAGTACCTCTAACCTGTTAGTGTTTCTAAACATACCCATGAGTATGATCCCAATTTTTGATATCACCGACATCATGAACCTTAAAGTCGAAATAAGGGGCATATTCATGTAAGCCTATTGCCTGTAGTTACCTGTTTATCCATTTTAAGTTACAATGATTTAAGCTACAGGTGAATCAATAGTGAGCTACTTGCTATGTAGCTGCATTTTAAGTAATAGCAAAAAAAATTATGTAAATGAAATGAAAATTAATTAATTAAAAACTAACTGTCAACATTCAATTGGAGAGAATATTTAAGCTACCTTGCTTTTTGAAGGTCTCTGGAAAGCAACAACATCATTTCCTCCACGGTGAGCTACAGCTGACATTTAAAATTGCTAGCAGTCCTTTTCTAACTTGAAATGCTCTACTGAACTAGTTTCAATATATTTTATTAATAAACTAAAACACATAAATTTCCGTGGGGTTAATACGTGTATTACATTACTACATTAGAGGGTCTCTAGTTTGTTATTTGTTATAGCGACCGTTGCAGTGGACACCTTGAGAAAGCAATGGTCAAATTCACATACTCATCACGTTTTGTGATGAACTTAAGCGAAATCTTCTCCTTCCGGTATATTCTATAATAAGGGAGGGGGAAGATGGTCCCCCTTTTAATACGCATAATTTAATGAATTGATATGCAAAAGACTTTAATACCCTAAGGTCTAATATAAAAATTATGAATTGATGTGTTTTAAATTACCCTAATAAGAACATTATTTATTATTGATTAATTAATTAGTGAATAAAATTCAAAACTATGATCATTATTCAATGAATTAAACATTATGGAATATATTTGAATTCAATTCATATTTATTAGTTAATAATCGTATGACTAATTATTCATATAAATATAATTAAATATTTTAACATTTAATTAAATACATACTTATATATTTTTAATCAATCGCATTTTCTAGTAAGCAGCATCGCGTGCAATATAGTAAATTATATTCAAAGCATGTGGATAACAAATCCAATCAAACAATATTAAATTTGTTTTGGATTTATTTTAATAGATAAAAAAGACAGTGAGACCATGTGGTCCCACAAAAAAATCATATCAACAAACATTTCGATCTATGTAAAATTAAACCTCGTCTATGATAAATAAATTTGGTCTACGCATAAATAAGTTGATCTATCAAAACAGTTGTTAGAAATGACTAAAAGCCCCTCTGATTGGGCTTTTATCAACAGTTTGATGGATTTATCATGACTCTCTTCCCTTATCTCATACAGTTGTTGAATTAAATTTGGAATTGATTGGATGAATTGGATTTACTAAACTACAAAACACATAAATCGTGGGGTTAAGTACGTGTTACTAATTTACTACACTAGAGGTCTCTATGTTATAGCGACCGTTGCAGTGGCACTAACCTTAAAAGCAATGGTCACATATTCACATACTCATCACCTTATTGTGAATGAAGCTTAATGGCCGAAATCTTTCTCCTTCAGGAAGTATTATGTATCATAGCATGTGGGATAACAAACCAATCAAACACATATTAATTGTTTTGGATTTATTTTAATAAGATAAAAAGAAAAGTGAGACCCATGTGGTCCCACTAAAGTAAAATCAGATCAAAAACATTCGTCTATGTAAATTAAACCTCGTTATGATAAATAAATAGGTCTATGTATAAATAAAGTTGGCTACGCATAATAAAGTTGTTCTATCAAATAGTGTTCGAAATGACTAAATAGCCCCTCTGATTGGCTTTTATCCCAAACATGTTTGATGAATTTATCATGACTCTCTTCTC
>SNQN01000620.1:66065-133449 GCA_008642245.1 Bassia scoparia
GAGAAGAGAGTCATGATAAATTTCAAACATGTTGGATAAAAGCCAATCAGAGGGGCTATTTAGTCATTTCGAACAACTATTTGATAGAACAACTTTATTATGCGATGAGCCAACTTTATTTATCATAGACTATTTATTTATATCATAACGAGGTTAATTTACATAGACGGAAATGTTTTTGATCTGATTTTACTTTAGTGGGACCACAGGGTCTCACTTCTTTTTATCTATTAAAATAAATCAAAACAATTAAATTGTTGATTGGATTTGTTATCCCACATGCTATGATACATATACTTCCTGAAGGAAAGATTTCGGCCATTAAGCTTCATTACACAATAAGGTGATGAGTATGTGAATATGTGACCCATTGCTTTTAAGGTTAGTGCCACTGCAACGGTCGCTATAACAACTAGAGACCTCTGTTAGTAAAATTAGTAACACGTACTTAAACCCCACGAATTTATGTGTTTTGTAGTTTAGTAAATCCAATTCATCCAATCAATCCAAATTTAATCAACAACTGTATGAGATAAGGAAAGAGAGTCATGATAAATCCATCAAACATGTTGATAAAAGCCCAATCAGAGGGGCTATTTAGTCATTTCTAACAACTGTTTTGATAGATCAACTTATTTATGCGTAGACCAAATTTATTTATTATAGACGAGGTTTAATTTTACATAGACGAAATGTTGTTGATATGATTTTTTAGTGGGGACCACATGGTCTCACTTGTCCTTTTTATCTATTAAAATAAATCCAAACAATTTAATATTGTTTGATTGGATTTGTTATCCCACATGCTTTGAATATAATTTACTATATTGCACGCGATGCTGCTTACTAGAAAATGCGATTGATTAAAAATATATAAGTATGTATTTAATTAAATGTTAAAATATTTAATTATATTTATATGAATAATTAGTCATACGATTATTAACTAATAAATATGAATTGAATTCAAATATATTCCATAATGTTTAATTCATTGAATAATGATCATAGTTTTGAATTTTATTCACTAATTAATTCGTTGCAGTGGCACTAACCTTAAAAGCAATGGGTCACATACTCACATACTCATCACGTTATTGTGAATGGGTTCACATTGACAATATAAACTATACTCGCTCTTAAATATATATTCTCTTCTTCAAAATACTTGCAAAATAAATTTTAAAAGTTTATGCAAATTATATATATATATATATATATATATATATATATATATATTTTGTATATGTGTGTGTGTCAGAAAATGAATGACATACTAGTTGGGTCATTGGGTGCTATTTAATTACTCGTAATTTAAAAAGGCTCTAATACAAATAATAATGTATTAATTTAAGGAAAATCATAATATACATACATAGCCCTTAGCGTTGTGTATAAGGTAATTAAAATAAAAAAGTTTTTTAATTAAATATATTGCCAATCAAGGAAATATTATAAAAAATTTAGGGACATGAATTTTTAGATATAAAAAATCTAAGAAAATCCTCTTGTGACGTTGAAAATGTCTAGGATTATATTATGAAGTATTATTAGAACGTAATCCAACCTTTTCTTTCAAAAAATCTACTTCCTCCGTTTCTTTTTAATGGCAACATTTAYTAAATTTAGAAATATCAAATTAATAACATCAATTGTCTTCTTTCTATTTTTGCATGTTACTTCTTCATATCTCTCTCCTAATCACATGCTCCACTTTCTCACTCTATCACTTTCACCCTCACAATCAATTTTTGCCTAGGAGTACGAGTTATGCTCAATGTTGCTATTAAAAAGAAACGGATGAAGTATGTAGAATAATCTAGATTAATACTTGTATCCGGGCTCTATAAATTATGTGATGGGGACCATGGGGTTGTAAGTTACCATCACTAGAGTTATTATCGAGTCCCATCAAAATATGGAATCTTTGTGAAGAGTGAAGACGTACATCATACATTCACACCCATAGCGTAATCCCCACAAGTATGTACTTTTATTCGTTTTTCGAAAACTTGCAATAAAGTATTATGTTATCTTTCACAAAAAATATTTCTTTGTTACAATTTTTCGAAAAACGAAGAAAGTAACAAATTTAAGTAAATTTCGCATTTCATATAGTTTGTGCTTATCAAATCTCTATCATAGAACCATACAAATTAAAAGTCGAAACAATAAGACATAAAGTTGATCAATGATATTTAATTAATCAAGCTTGTTAATCTTGGCACACCTCACGCATGATAAACATGCATGGTTATTATTATTGTTAATGTTGTTATTGTTGTAATAGTTATAATAATTGTTATTGTTGTTGTAATAGTTATAATAATTGGATATCGTGTTTAATTACGTACGTATAGGACAAGTGGGTCGATGATGCATGCTACATTGCTACTAGGGRATTATTATTTGAAGTCCGCTTTTACTGGAATCAAAGTCCACATTTCGTGTGAACTTCCCGTATAACCCTTGCCCCCACTAACATATGCACCACCACAACGCCACCTTGTAACCATGACAGCCACCCCACGCCACCTTATAACCATGACAATCACCCCACGTCACTTTGTAACCATGACAACCACCCCATCTCATGACATCCAAGAACCACCACCTTGTAACCATGGCAGCAACTTTCGTTTTTTTTTAAWAGAAGCCACCAACGCCTGACTTAGGCGTTGGCACCATGGACCAAGCGCCTGGCCTAGGCGCYCACACCATGGTATGAACGCCTAGGCCAGGCGTTGGTTGGCTTTCGAAGTCCAAAAAAAAAAGCCAACCAACGCCTAGCCTAGGCGTTGGCACCATGGGCTTCRGATGGTTGCTTTTGGTTGGCTTCGGGTGGTCAACGGCTTCCGGTGATTGTTGATGACGGTAGTTGGTGGTTAGGGAAGTGGAGTAGAGGAAGGGTGATGTTGGTGGTTAGGGAGGTGGAGGAATGGTGGTTAGGGAGGTGGAGTAGAAGGACGTATTCGGAAGTTCACATAAAATGTGGACTTCGATTCCAGTAAAAGCAGACTTCGAATAGCAATCCAGTTGCTACTATTCAAATCAAACTAGTTTTGTCACATTTTTTAATTTTGTCAAAAAAGTAACAAACGTTAGTTGTTTCACATTATTGACTCTTGGGAATCTTGGCTTCTTGCACTGACTTCATTCAACCGTGTATTATATATGACTGCTTGAGTATTATTGAAAAACATATTGGTGGCAGAAATATACATTTATATACAAGTGGGGTTTGGGTGGAGACTGAAATAATCTAACCACAGGGAATTGAGTCTCGGATTTAGATTAGTCCAAAAGACGAATCGAGTGAATATATTAAAAAATATACTTGTATTTATATTAACTTCATGCGTTTTTGTTATTAGTCGGTATAAGTCCACTTTACAAGATTATAGAGGTTCCATCTCAAAATCATATATCCGACAATGAGGAGGCCAGGAGAGTATAGYACCTTAACCTTATAAAATAAACACAACTCTTCAATTAATTTCAATGTGCGTGAGATTCATTCCCGACCATTCTCCCCCTTAGTTAATAATACTTCTTCAGCGTGATACACTCACATGTGAGTTAATCATGCGATCAACAATTACAATTTCTATTTTTGTTTATATAATTTCTCCGATCTCTATCTTTCTCCAATCACATGAGTCCCTCGCTCTATCTTTAAATTACATAGAAGTTTGCAATTAAAAATTTTAACACCTAATAAAAAAAAGAAAGTATGTAAAAATTTACTACGGAATATATAATGTTATATTTAAATGGAAAAACAAGTAACGAATTATGCTTATTATTTCTTGACTTATTGTCTTACATATAGCTTTTAGTATTTATTAATGTGATGTCATTAACTCATTATTCATTATTTTATTTTWTTTWWTTTTTTTGACGAAACTCATTATTCATTATTAATCCATGCATCATGCATAGAAGCAACATTAATACATTATTCATAAGTCTATAAATAGGGTTTGCCACCCATTACCCGAGTTCATCAATCTTATAAGTATTATTGAAGCAAGGAGAGAGAAAGACAGGGAGATCGATCAAGAGTGTGTGAGAGAGAAAGAGAGAGATTGCGATGGTGGTTGAGGTAAAGCAAGTGCTTCATATGAAGGAAGGGACTAGTGACACTAGTTACGCAAAAACGTCTTATATTCAGGTAATATCTTAAACTATTTAAATGCTAAGATTTAATGATCGATGATATATACCAACTTGATTTGTCGGATGCAACTAGCAACATACATGAGGTTTGTAATGAAATAATTTGGCCGAAATAAAAATATTTCTTGTTTTTTTTAATGATTTTTTTTTTATTACATGGCCTTAAAAATAATTCTATTTTGGCCGAATTCTAATGGATTATTTAATGGTATGCACCTCACTGATCTTGTTCATGCTACTACTCCTTGCACCGATAGTCAAGTTGATGTCATGTACACTTGATCAAGTTGGTGATGTTTCATACACCTCAACTGAAATCGGTTGTCACTAAAAAAAGATCGCTTAATTTTGCTCGTTCACACCCTTAAAGTGTGTGTGAACTGAAAAGTTCAGACTAAATTGATACAAAAGTATTTTTAACACAAGTTAACTACACGTTTTTTCATGATCTAATTTTGCATATGTACAATAATGTTGTACGTTTAATTTGGGGTTTTCTAAATTCCATTGGTCTTTCAATTTATTTATTTGTGACAACTCACACCATTTATTAATTTGTGTGACCTTAGGATAAGGAACCCTGGCCTAATTTAAATAATACTAGTTATTTTTGCAAGCGATACGTGCATATATCATATTAATGTTATTTTAAAAATAAATTAGCGCTATAGAAAATTTGATTTGAACATACATTTTCAATTATTTAAATTTTTTGTTAGTTTTTCTTAAAACAATATTTCTTTGCTTTCTTTAAAGTAGCAAAAGTCATGTGTTGAAATAAAGTGAAAAAAGAATTTGTCTATTAGGTTCAATCGTTTTATTTAAAGGGAAATATTAAATTTTATTAGGTTCAATCATCGTTGACTATAATAAAGTGGAAATGTTTGATCTACATGATAAAACTTACTCAATAATATATAATCAACCATTTAAAAGTCAATATAATGCATTATTGAAGATATTCATCCTTTTTTTTTATTAGATCGAGTTTCATAAACATCAGTCATCAATATATAGAATGTTTCATATCTCTATTATATAAGCCAAGGGGGGAGCAATGGTGTCCCCCCTATTAAAAGACGTAAATACCCTTAATGATGTAAAAGACTTAATTGCCCTTAATTAAAAAATATAATTTCTCTTTATTTTTTTGTACTAAATAAAAAAGAAAATTTAATTAATTGATGTAAATACATTCAAATAAAAATACATTAATTACATTGACTAATTTATTCCATTGAATCACTTAAACATTGTAAATTATTTTGAAAAAAGTTTAATTAATTAGTAATTCAAATATAAATACATTAATACCATATACTATTTTTTTTCTACATGAATCAGTTAATCATTGCATGCAAATTATTTTGAAAATCATATTGAATTAAATATCTATTAATTTATTATGTATTTCATACTATTTGTATGTCAATGTAATTAATCATTTAATCTCTTTGTTGGAAGATTCAATTGAAAGGAAAAAAATTGCATCGAAAATTTGAAAATCATAATAACTCACCGCCATTGTTAATTTGAAATTATACCCAATTACATGATTTTTTTTTCTAATTACATATTTGCTTAATTTTAATTTTAAAACTGACCACACGCATCGCGTGCTTATAGTAGTTTACAACTAACCTATGATATATAAATATGATTTTCCCCATAACGTAAAAACTTTTTTTAAAAAATAATGCAAGCACGCATCGCGTGCATCAAATACTAGTGTCAATAAATATGAAGAGAAAGACATTCTCATTACTTTAATATTTAATTGAAAATTAAACAAATTAATTAATTTTTTCAATATACACTTAATTCATTAAGGGTACTTTGGGTTTTTTTAGAAGGGATACCATTTTCCTCCCCTTTCACTTATATAATAGAGATTTTATATGCCAAATACAACGAGTAATGTATATAACTTACAAATTACAATCAAACAAAGGGATTATTATTGCTTATCTATGTATTTAAGAAATTCGTACTATTTTGTTATATGGTGTCCATAATAGCAAAGCTATACATAAAAAAAATCTACGTACAATAGCTACAACATCGCTTTTAATTTTTGATGTCCACAATATCAAAGCTATATACATACAACAAATCTTGTAGTTTTGTAAGTTGAAATTGACCGTTTGTCACATATACCATAACAAAAAAAATAAATAAAAATGGAGCCCAATATAATCAAAACCTTGTACGGAGTAGCTCGTTAAGTATGTTATGGTTTTCTATTATTTTTTTAAAAAAATCTATATCATACGGAGTATAAACGATCTAAAATTAGTTAATCTCATTGAAATCATGATAATTTTTAATGCTGACAACATAAAAGTTCAAACCACTTTTATGTTTTTGGTTTTCAAAAAAAAAAAAATGACAGCTGAAAACAAAAAAAATGTCGAATGGACCCTCAACAAAGTTAGAGAGTACAAGATTTGTATAAGCTACAACCTCTTTTATTCAACAACTAGTTTATGACTCGTGTGATGCACGACATTTACTAATATATGTATGATATTTACTATATTCTCACAAGAGCTCTAAAAATTATGATATAAAATTTAATTTAATATGTGTAGGGATCTTTTGTATTTTATAGGTGATTAAAATAAAAAAGTAAAGAAAAATGATATATACTTAACTATCATGTAAGCATAGATAAAATGAACTTAAATTGTTARATAAAAAGTTGAATTTTTTTTAATAATTTTTTTTTATTATTCAATCTTACTATCTCGTACAATATATAAAATTGATTTACTATTATTGTATGTATTTCAGAAATTTCCTTATTATAATATTGTAATGTATGGTACAGAGTAGCAGTATTAATATTATGATATAATAAAAGATAAAAGATACTTTTTTTTTAAAAAAAAAAATTATGCTTAAAATAAATAGATTTTGTTTAATGTGGTTACTTATATTGATAGATATTAAATAATTATATATTGATATAGGGAGTAGTTAGATAGAACATTGAGTGTGTAATATTAGTAATTTAAAAAAAATAAAAAGTTTTGGAGTAAATTTTTTTAACCAGGTGATGACATGGCATGTGTCTTGGTTTTTGTTTTAGTAATAAAAAGTAGTAATAGATTGTTGTTATGTTGTAGCTACTTATTTGCTAATCGTCCTACTAGCAAATCATTGTGGAGGCTTTTAATAACTTACCGTGCAATCCCTAATATGAACTCTTGAACTTTCCATGTAACAGAATCAAGTGTTATCATTGACAAGAAATATAAAAACAAACGCCATGAAGGAGTTCTATCTTAGGGCACCACCAACAACGACCTTATGCATAGCAGACTTGGGTTGTTCTTCGGCCGAACTTAACAATTTGAGTGTGGTCTGTGAGCTCATAAAAACCGTCGAAAAGGCTCGTCGAGGGATCGGTAATGAGCACCCGGAGTATTATCAAATCTACTTGAATGATCTTCCGGGGAATGATTTCAACACAGTTTTTAGGTCATTGACACGATTTCAAGATAACCTGAGGCAAAAAATGGGAGATGATGATTTTAACCATTGCTTTGTAAATGGTGTCCCTGGTTCTTTCTATGGCAGGCTTTTCCCATCCAACCATTTGCATTTTGTTCATTCTTCATATAGCCTCATGTGGTTATCTCAGGTGAGGTTTTTACCCTTCCATTTGTGTGCCATTTGTTAATTTTGTGCCCACATAAAAGATATATAGATGGGTCGTGAATGTATGAGTGGACGATAATATAACATTTTGTACACAGATTCCCAATTTTTTTTAATATCATTGTGTGCCCACTAGTATGTATGCATGTTTAATTATTTTTATACGCGTGGTGATTTGTTTGTCTCGTCTCAATAAGTATGCATGATTAAGTTTTATATGGAGTATAACTCTATGATATTATCAGGTACCAAAAGGAATAGAGGACAACAAAGAGAATATTTACATAGGAAGAACAAGCCCACCACATGTGCTACAAGCGTATTATGATCAATTTGAGAGAGACTTTTCGACGTTTCTGAAGTGTCGATCCCAAGAATTAATTGTAGGAGGGATGATGGTCCTCACAATTTTGGGAAGAAAAGGTGACGAAAAATATAGCAAGGAATCCTGCTATGAGTGGGAGCTTCTTGCTACTGCTATCAACGATATGGTTATTGAGGTATATTGTACGACTATAACAAATTTTGTGCGTACATTACTCGCTACACTTTTCATTGTGGGATGTTCACACTACTTGTTACAAATTTTTTTTGGGATAATGAACTCTAATTATTTCTTTTCTCACACCAATTTCCTCTCTTTTTACTCTGTATCTTTTTCCTCGCTCTCCAAAAATTATTTATGAATCCGTGAATTGAGAGGTAACGCCCCATTGGCTATGTGTGATGTGTTTGATACTGTCTTCGAGGAATTAGGGTCATTCATATGACCAAAGATTCCATAAGGATATAAAAAAAACTTTCGGATGATAAAACAAACATATATTGTCATACTAGAATCAAATTAAATGACGTACTTAATTGTGAATTTGAATTGAATATACAATATAGATTGATGTAAACCTGTCTTATTATTAAAGATTCTAATTGAGTTGAAATATGCGAATATGAGTGAAATCAAATATTTTATAGAGAATTACTCGTATTTTTCTTAATATGTGCCTTTGGGTACACATTAGAAAAACCGTTATTATTATACAATTAATTATACGGAGTATATTCTTTAATTTGTGCAGGGGTTGATTGAGGAGGAGAAGTTGAACACATTCAACCTCCCACAATACACTCCTTCAGCAGCAGAGTTGGGTGTTTTAGTGGAAAAGGAAGGATCATTTACTCTAAATGAAGTTCATGTTTCTGAAGTTAATTGGGAATCAAATGAAATTCACAGCACTGACAATAAGGCCTTCAATCACTATGACTTTGTTCGCTGCATGCGATCCGTGGCGGAGCCATTGCTCGTTAGTCATTTCGGAGGTGCCATCATTGAAGACTTGTTCCGAAGGTACGTGGAGATCGTTCGAGTATCGATGGCTAAAGAAAAGAATGTGTTTGTCAATGTTACAGTGTCCCTTACTCGGAAGGGTTGATCGAGCGATTGCCATTGAAATCATTGTATAATAATTTGCTTGCATTGTTTTGTTAGTTCGAGGAGGGGTAGCTCAATTAGTAAGAGTTCCCCTCTCGGTTCTGATTGAGAGATCTTGGAATCGATTGTCATCTCTGCCCAACTGGTTTTCTAAGCCGCAAAAAAAAGGGGTATGGTGATAGATGTTAAATTAATGATCTCCTTCATAAACTTTCTTACTAAACCTCGGAATTATGCTGTCGGTTTCCTCCTATTGTGTGTATATGTATTTACAATAATCAATGAATAACAAAGACAGTGAATTCGAATGTGTTTATATTTGTTCAGTCAATCATGGCTAGCTGATTGAGTGTTCAAATGATAGAGTAAGTAGTTTTTTTTTTTAAGCATGCATTAATTTATCAAGCATTCCCAAGCAACAGAATAACATTGAGTAGCAGATTATTTTTTTTTTAAAAAAAAAAAAGTAACAAACAGCATGAAACACTTGCAAATATCATGCACAAATTGAACAAAAACACAACCTTCGCTTCGCTGCCCTAAAAAAACCAGCCAAAAGGTTCGATCACCATCCTCAATCGGCTTGTTAAGTAAAAAGAAACGCTGCAGCATCCCTCCTCCTGTAAAAGGCATCCAGAACGCCGAGTGAGATAGCATGAAATTAAAATAGATTTCACTAGTTAATTCATTGAGTTGTAAAACCATGAAGCACTAATATACGAAATATTCATACCTCATAATCAATTAAACTTCATAACATTATTATAGCATATATAATATAATTAAGGGTTTTTTTGTCACTAACCGTCCGTGCAACACCAAGCTCTCGACGTAAGAATCGCAATAAATCCGACCACGGATAGACTTCCCCAAGCGTTCGAATTTGTGACTCGTTAGGTTATAAGACATTAGACTTGTTTCGGAATTATACTTGAAAGAGATCAAAAACGAACTAGTCTCTGGAAAARATAAAAACCGTAGATTCCACAGAACCGTAGATTCCAAGGATCCGCTCCTCCACCGCCGTCTTTCTCCATGGTCCATATACAGTTATTTTTCGAGGACATTGCGAAAACTGCTATAGACTCGCCATGGGCGAATATRAACCAAACAGTGCTTTTTTCTTTGASAGCTTCCGGCAGTGGCACAACTCTAAATTCCTMGACATCGAAATCAAAGCAGAAGATATGAGTCCCTTGTTTCCGGGTATATCCAACTCCGGATTTTTTAGGTAATTCAGCCCAATACATCGCGCCCCCGGAAAGAACATATCCTGAATAAACAGTCCTTATTAGTAACCATCTTAGATCACAATCTTGAACACTCGTCACTTTATCGGGTTTAACCGTCCAACGATGACCATTGAGAGAATAAGGGCGTGTTYARCAATGATARCGTTGGAARTAGCTTTTAGCGGTATAAGTAGCGGGTAGCTTAAAAGCTAGTAAGTAACGTTGGAAGTAGCGGGTAGCGGACGAAACTAAAATTGTCAATATGAGTGTTCGGCAGAAGTAGCGRTTGTATYTATAATAGAAGAAAATTAATTACCAAGTAGCTTTTTATCCTAGCTTAAAAGCTAAAAGCTAAAACGCTACTCCTACTAGCGTTTGAAAAAGCTAATATGTAGTAAATGATTATGATGATGATGATGATGATCACCGAGTTTACCAATTTGTCGGAAAGTGTCGCTACGACGAATACTTAGCGTGGTGGAGCTACGCTAGCTGTTGTACCGCAGCAAATAATCGAGTGTATCCAGAATTAATGGTGTTCGTCGCGGTGTTATAAAGCTTGTTATGCATACGAATGAAATCGGAAGAATCAATCAAAGAGCGCCACAGTTTGCATACACACCTGAATTTCATAAGGGTTTTCGCCGGCAGCCTCGCTAAGACTTCCGTCGACAACTCCGGTGGCAAATACTTGTCTTCCCCCAATCTCGTACGTGTTCCATGGTAAATATTTCTTCTTCTTCTTCTTCATTTTCTTAGATTTTCTTAGCTGTTGTCAATTTGTCAAAGCCCGCTATTTGAATAATAGAACGGAAGATTTTGAGATGATGGAACTGATGGGTATGCAATTATGCATGTGTTAGGGTTTTTATACAAGCTTTAATTTAGTCGTAACGACTTTTGGTAAATAAACTAGTTTAACCCGGTGCCTTGCACGATTTATTTTGTTTTTATTTTTATTAGATTTTATTCTTTCAATAGCACGATATAAAATAAGATAAGGAGACAACCTAATTAAGTTTAAACAGGGTAAATGTCTAAATATCTAATCTAATCTCTATTTTACAAGGGAAGGGAAGGTCGCGGTGGTGTCTCAAAAATTACGACCCTACCCCTCCCTTGGGCAAATTACACTCACATGTCATCAAAAATAACAATACAGGAATATAAAATTTTCAAAAATAATTGCCTAAAAGAATCATGGCAATATTATTACAATCAATTAGCTACAACAATCAAGGCAATATTATTACACAAATCTAAAAATTTACATATTAAGAAAAAAAATTGCTTAATCATTTTTAAATTTTTAGTTTCACGTTTTTATCAAGCTATGACAGGCACAAATGTTAAAAGGCTTTGATGTTACACATGACACAAGTAAAAAAAATCATGAAGGCCTTGAATCTCATATAATATTGCAACAAATAAATAATGCATACTTTAAACAACCATTATATTAATTTTATTTAAAATGCTTATTTATTATTCTTATTAAGCATTCCCAAAAGCATAAAAGTGTAATTTGGAGAATTTGAAATTCATCATTATTACTCCTACCTAAAAATTAATTAAAGCCTTTTCATTCCATTTCGCACAAAATTAAAATTCAAAGTCTCGTGCTTACAACAATCTAAATGTCTTAATTATTTTCAAACTTTTATATTTTACGAAATTTTGAAATTAAAATCCAAAATATTTCGAATATTCTCGGTCACCCTATCCACCTAAAGATATCATTCTACCATTATCCCTTTTGAAAATTGCATTATATGCTATTAATGAAATAATTAGTAGTCAATCAAATCAATTCAAAAATTAATAACAAAAAATAAGGCTTCTTTTTTAGTGTCAAATGAAATCAATTATCAAGTAAAATCAGGCAAAATTAATAATCAAATTTGGGAAATAATTTACAATTTCAAAAATTACGTATTATACTCTCTCTGATTTCTAATAAATTGTGCATTTACTATTCTCTGGAAAACTAGGAATAATCTCTATAGGCAAACAACCTATTGATCATTTTTTCGCAATTCAAATAATCTCTGTAAGGGCGCTATTTTATTATTTGATTAGCAATAACATTAAATCTACAATGCAGTATCATGCATAAACTTCATATCATACAAGACTATAACAATAATAACTAAGTCGCATGCATCACATGCATTAAAGGCTAAGCCAACATGAGAGCTATGGTGTCCCTAGGCCTATGCAAAGATATTTTTACCCTTTGTTAAACACAAATGACATATTCAAATTTCCCGCAAGTAATTGCATTTCTTTTATAAAATTTGCATATAAAAGGAAACTTTAACAATTAAAAATATTATACTACCAGAAATTATACATGCGTGGTAAAAAGAGAAATTTAAGATTGAAATATATATTATCCTAACTAAATCAATTTACAAAATCATAACAATTTAGAGTTTCAAATTCAAATAAAGAGTAACAACTTTTTATTACACAAGATTTAAGCACGCATCGCGTGCAATAAAAAAACTAGTATAATTATAATACGACACTAAAGTGTCAAATATACTAATAATATAGTTTGAACACATTCAATTAATAATATAGTTTGATAATGATAAATTAAATAAATAAGTATAACATAAGTTTTTTTTTTTTTTTTTTTTTTTTTTTTTGCGGAGATGAGTACAAGGGCGGGTAATTTACAATGGGGATGGGGTATGAGGATTCGAACATCTATCTGACCATAAGGATCAAAGGTGGGCTAAAGCCATTGCTTCAAGCCGACCAAGCCATTCCTCATAACATAGAATTTATAATATAACATTTTTTGTTTGTTATTTTAAAGAAATTGTCAATGTGTAACAAAGCTATGTTGAAAATAAATAACACTATATATTTTATTAAATTAAAAAATTACATACACTATATGCATGAAATACATAAATTTAATTTTTTTTTTAAAAAAATTATCTTGTTAAAAAATACATTATACTCTATATATTATATATTATATTTTATCTTTTTTCAACTGTTGACTTTAATTTACTGCTTAGTTGTCACTGCATAATTGGTCATAGTTATAGCCTTGTTGTAACCCAATTTAAATGGACCATCATAAAATCATTTTGCATTCATTAGTTTGTTTTGAGATTTTTCTATGATTAGGCCAAACAACTAACTATTATTAAATATTTTCTCCTTTGCCTCTCCTTTTCTCTCTTCTCGCTCTCTCCTATCTCTTCTCCTCTAAGATTTAGGTTTTAGTCCATTTAAGCCGGAAATAGGCTGATTTTTGAAACTTAAATTATTTCCGACCTTTTTTCCTTAATTCAATTTGTTTTTCTACTTTGTTTTATTTGTTTAGTCTCATCTTTGTTTGTCAAATAATTTTTCCTCAGTGGTGGAATTTGGGTCTTTTGGGTTTTTTCCTGTTGTGGGATTATGTTATTTGTTATTGTCTAATCCTAGATTTTAATCTATGAATTTTGTTTTCACGGGTATGTGTTTTGGTTTCATTATATTGGTAGTGAACATCCGACTGCTTCAATTCAATTCTTTGGGAAAGTTAATTGCATCTGCAGGTATTGTCATCCAAGTAATTTTACCTAAAGATATTATGCCCGAATTCGCGCGAGCTCATAGAAGGTATTGCTTCATATAAAGATTTTATATAAGCTTTTGTTGATCAAGATTTAGATCAATCGTATGATGTATTTCGTTTCTTAGATTTGTATATTTCTATTTGTCAATTAGTTTTTTTTTGAATTTGATTGTAAGTGTTTGTTTGGTTTTTCTATATTAATGAAATCTTTTTAATTTTCTCGTAAAAAAAAGAAGATTTTTCTATGCTTACAAATAAATAGTTTAAAAAATTAACTAAAATGGAATAATAGAAGCGAAAAAATACACAATTTTTAGTAAATAGAAACACAAAGTTGCAAATTTTAATGCATGTTTTTCCACTCTCAACAAAAGCTAAAAAAGTAAAAACATTTTTTCCTTTTTTTCACTCTAAAACCCTAACTTCTCTTCTGCCACTGGGGTTACCATCATCTCTTTGATGGATGGTGGTAAGCGTCAATTCTTTTGCTTTCTTTTTGTCGGTTTATTCATGAAGAATCCTCCTTTCTATCTCTTTATGAGAGTTTTATCCCCAATTTGGAGTATAGTTTTCTTGTCTTTCCTAATGGAAGATCAGCTTATCTAGGGTTTCTTAATTTTCTTCTTTTGTTGGAGAATGAAGATTTAGGGTTTCACAATATCTGAAAGAATTCAGAAAATCACAAAAAGTATAGTCACCCAAACAAGTACGCATCAGCGTACGTTATGCCGAATAAAAGCGAACTCACAAATTGTATGTATTGCTTCGGATGGAGATTTTTATTAAGGCTATTATATATCAAATATGCGATGTAACTAGATTTGAGGTGTTTTGTATTCTTGTTGAAATTTTTGTATTTTCTTCCCTTTATTGTAAATGTCTATCGACTATTTCTTATTAATGAAATCTTTATTTTTCTCGTCAAAAAAAAAACTAACAAAGTACTAGTTATCATGGTTTACAAACTTTTTCGATACACTTAACATTATTTATTGTCCACCTTTAACTTTAGGAAGCCAAGTGCCAAACTTGTTTCCAATTTTACGTTCGAAACCAAACTACCACATCTGCGTCCACAAAGTGACATATAGGCTCGTCGCCTAGCTTGAATTTAAGAACTTGAAAGACATAATGTTTCGGATTCCAAGTAGAAGTGTCCTTGTGACACACTGCAACTGCCTTTGCTTGCTTCCCATTAATATCAACAAGGGAAACATTGTATAAATCTGTACTCTTTACACTGTGACAAAGAAACACAACATATGGATTATGCATTTTATGACACACCATGTTGCGACTATCACCACTTCCTAATTTTTGCACTTTATGAATTGTGTATTCCATAGTTATACCATTATCCTGCTCAGTTGATGTCATCATAAGCTTGTTTGTTTCAGAATTCAACATTGGTGTAACATAGTCAATCATACCCTCAAGTGAAGTTGCACAATATCTTTCCTCATCTTCGACACCCTTTGCTTCACATTTGTTCATCGTAGTCTTAATATCTTGAGCTAAAATGGTTTTCGGGTTCACTGAGAGTAGACTAAGGATCACTTGTAGTTTGTCAGATCTAGCAGGCATGAATTTTTCAAAATGCAATGGCAAAAACTTGGATACATTGTTAATTTTGTTGAAGTTCAGCTTCATTTTTGTCCCTACTTTAAATAATGTATCGAGTGTGAAACATATTACTCGACCGTCTTGAGGCATTTGAGATTGATCAAATCGTTTACCCCATGTCAAAAATATATAACCATCAAACGGAAAATCTTGATTCACACTATAATTTGGGTTTAGTTTCACAAGTCGATCGTTTGATCCTACAAATTTAATGGGCAAAACAATATTAGAATGTGAAATATTGAAATAGTGTACACTTTGTTCAGTTTTACTACTATCAAAGAATTTTTAATTACAATGTTTATTCCAAATATACAAAACATCAAATATAGAGGACAATATTAGTTAACTATCTAGTTTATCATCTTCCTCAAAAATAAAATTATTGTCATTTTTTTTTTGTCTTCATTCATGTTTAATTTTCACCATCATAAGTGATTCAACTTTGATCCTTACCTAAAGGTATAGTAATAGTAGTGGAAGATCTTTTTTTTCATGCGTATAAGAATCATAATGTTAATATTATCTAAATACATACTCCATACAAGACAGACTTCCTCCAAATCATAATGTTCCACCTATTAAAAGACGGTAATACCCTTGATGAATTAATGTGATTAATAGACTTTAATACCCTTAATAAAAAAATTGTAAGTTGATGTGCTTGAATTTTCGATTCTCTTATTCCATTGAAAATAGAATATACATTTATTATGTGACTAATTAGTGAACAATTCAATTCAATGAACAATATTTCAAATTGAATTAAAACATTCTGAAATATAGTTTGAATTCAAGTAATATATAGTTACTTACAAATTAATTACAATTGAGATAAATTGTATTGCTAATTAGCTATATATAAATTAATAATTTCAATTTTTTAAAATATTTTTATTTAAATTCGTACTACATCATCATTTTAAATGAATTGCAATATTGATAAGTCTAAGCACGTATCGCCTGCACGTACAAACTAAATTCGTACTATATATATACTCTGAGTAATTATTTTAAATGAATTGCAATATTCATAAGTCTAAGCTCGCATCGCGTGCACATAAAAACTAGTACTTTAATAAAATATCTCTCAAAGATATTATCAAAGTGACAAAGTGTAACATTTATTTTGTTACGAAGGAAGTAAAAAATATTGTTATCTACATCAACATTCATTTGTATTCCGTAGTTACTATTTGCTTTGTAAGAGACTAGGTAATAGATTAAAATAGATTTTTCCATCATTTAAATTAAAAGATCACCTGCTTGCAACAAGCTATTCTTTAAAGTTTTTGGCATAGGAAGACTGCCTACTTTTGTTTTCCAATATATTTCACTAAGGGACTCAATTGCTTCGCTTGGTACGAACGCCAACTGTGAAAGAATTGAAACAAAAAAATGTAATAAAAACTAGAGGCAAATAGTAACACAAAAGAGTATTCAAATAAAATCAAGCAAATGTAATCGGTATTATTTATGTTTTTTAGTCAATTAACACAGAAAAAAGTTCTTAATTTATTTTGATTTAATAAATACAAATACAATCTAGCGCTTAAAAGCAGAAAGACAATAATCTTTAACCTCATGAATTAAACTTCACTCGGTAAGGCTTGAAGCCTAAACTACTAGGGTTTAGGGCATGCACAGTAACCATACCGAGTGATATTTTAACGTCATATTATTTTTGTAAGATTGAAATAATCTTTTGCCAATTTTAAAGTAATATTCTACTTCCACATCTCCAACCTCACCATTCGGCACATCCCACTAGTGCCATGGCTTCAACCTCACCACTGGTGAATTTTTCAAATTTTGTTTAAAATTGATAAAAGTTATTATCTTGTATAAAAAAATTGAGATTGTGAGTTTTTTATAGCCAAATAAAAATGCTTTACTAAGGGTTTTTTATTTTAGAAAATTGAACTTAAAAAATTTTCTATGATATTGCCCTATAAACATATTTTTTTAATGAGATTGACGATGACAGTATATGAGGTTAAATAGAGAAAGAAAAACAGGTTAAGAAGTAAAAAAAAAAAACGAACAATCTTATTAGCAAAGCATATAAAGATTAGAGTAAAGAAAACATACAACAATAACTGCAAAAATGATTAGCACAAAAGAGTTCTTGGGAATAATCATCATCAATGAATCTAATTAATTTATTCAAGCTATTTTTGAGGTATATGATGGTGAGTAAAAAATTGAATATATGATTATGAATTCGAGAGAGGTCTATTTATAGAGAACTTACAAAGTATTACTCCCAATCAACAAGTTCCACGTTTATTTACATGCAACTACATAGTGTGGCATATTGTCATGTGTTATATATATGCTTGATTTTGAAGCATTGATTGTATAGTGTATCACTAAAAATCTCAACTTCAATCCATAAGACATTTTGAATGAAATTATGACGCAATATCATTGACCTATATATTTTGCTATTGGTTGCTTATTAATCCCCTTTACAATATTTCTCTTCATTGATTTCCATGTGACTATGTGAGTTTGTTGAAAAATCGACATGCTTACCGCTTGTTATAATAATATAACTAATCTTAATCGTGGGCGATGTCCATGTAACCCGTGTGAATAATATAGTGTTCAAGTAACTAATATCAGAGTTAATTTCTTACTCGTACTAAAAATGCATGCAAACTAATTAAAAATTATAATTAAAGTCCTAGAGAAAAAATTACAACAAGTCGATTGTGTACAAATATCCCTTAGCTTTAATTTTAAATATAGTGTTCAAGTAATTGTGTACAAGTCGATTGTGTACAACACCGAGCCGCTTCACTAAAACGCAATTTTTTGGACGAAAAACGTGGATTATACCTCATGAAAAATGAACTTCATGAATAATTTTTTGAAAAATTGCCGAAAAAATTATCATGGGTTCATGTAATCATATGATGAACCTAGCCAAATTTGGGGCCCAAAAGAATCTATATGAGGAACTTTTGAGTCCGCAAACGACAAATTGTCCAAACGTTGAAACGCTTGTAGGAGACACTACGCTCGGTATTTGGGCCCCAAATTTGGCTAATTTTTTCGAAAATTAGAATATTTCCGACCCTTTTTCTTAATTTAATTTGTTTTTTTAATTAGTTTAGTCTCATCTTTGTTTGTCAAATAATTTTTTCTCAGTGGTGGAATTCGGGTCTTTTTGGGTTTTTTCCTGTTGTGAGATTATGTTATTTGTTATTGTTCTAATCCTGGATTTTGTTTTCACGGGTATTGTGTTTTGGGTTTCATTATATTGGTAGTGAATATCCGACTGCTTCAATTCAAAATTTTCGGAAAGTTAATTGCATCTGCAGGTATATTGTCATCCAAGTAATTTTACGATTTTACCTAGAGATGTTATGCCGAATTCGCGCGAACTCATAGTAGGTATTGCTTCATAAAAAAGATTTTATTTAAGACTTTTGTTGATCAAGATTTAGATCAATCGTATGTATGATGTATTTCGTTTCTTGGATTTGTATATTTCTATTTGTCAATTAGTTTTCTTTGGAATTTGATTGTAAGTGTTTGTTTGGTTTTTCTTTATTAATGAAATCTTTTACTTTTCTCGTAAAAAAAAGAAGATTTTTCTATGCTTACAAAGAAATAGTTTAAAAATTAACTAAAATGGAATAATAGAAGCGAAAAAATACACAATTTTTAGTAAATAGAAACACAAAGTTGCAAATTTTAATGCATGTTTTTCCACTCTTAACAAAAACTAAAAAAGTAAAAACATTTTTTTCCTTTTTTTTCACTTTAAAACCCTAACTTCTCTTCTGCCATTGGGGTTACCATCATCTCTTTGATGGTGGTAAACGCCAATTCTTTTGCTTTCTTTTTGTCGGTTTATTCATGAAGAATCCTCCTTTCTATCTCTTTATGAGAGTTTTATCTCCAATTTTGGGTTTATAATTATCTCTTTTTGTGAGAATTTGGAGTATAGTTTTCTTGACTTTCCTAATGGAAGATCAGCTTATCTAGGGTTTCATAATTTTTTTTTTTTGTTGGAGAATGAGGATTTAGGGTTCATAATATCTGAAAGAATTCAGAAAATCACAAAAAGTATAGTCACCCAAATAAACAAGTACGCATCAGCGGACGTTATGCCGAATAAAAGCGAACTCACAGATTGTATTACTTCGGATGAAGATTTTTATTAAGGCTATTTATATCAAATATGCGATGTAACTAGATTTGAGATGTTTTGTATTTTTGTTAAAATTTTTGTATTTTCTTCCCTTTATTGTAAATGTCTATTGACTATTTCTTATTAATGAAATCTTTATATATTTTTCTCGTCAAAAAAAAAAAAACCAACAAAAAAGTACTAGTTATCATGGTTTACAAACTTTTTTGATACACTTAACATTATTGATTGTCCACCTTTTTTAACTTTAGGAAGCCAAGTGCCAAACTTGTTTCCAATTTTACGTTCGAAACCAAACTACCACATCTGCGTCCACAAAGTGACATATAGGCTCGCCGCCTGGCTTGAATTTAAGAGCTTGAAAGACATAATGTTTCGGATCCCAAGTAGAAGTGTCCTTATGACACACTGCAACTGCCTTTGCTTGCTTCCCATTAACATCAACAAGGGAAACATTGTATAAATCTGTACTCTTTATATTGTGACAAAGAAACACAACATAAGGATTATGCATTTTATGACACACTATGTTGTGACTATCACCGCTTCCTAATTTTTGCACTTTATGAATTGTGTATTCCATAGTTATACCATTGTCCTGCTCCGTTGATGTCATCATAAGCTTGTTTGTTGCAGAATTCAACATTGGTGTAACATAGTCAATCATACCCTCAAGTGAAGTTGCACAATATCTTTCCTCATCTTTGACACCCTTTGCTTCACATTTGTTCATCATAGTCTTAATATCTTGAGCTAAAATGGTTTTCGGGTTCACTGAGAGTAGACTAAGGATCACTTGTAGTTTGTCAGATCTAGCAGGCATGAATCTTTCAAAATGCAATGGCAAAAACTTGGATACATTGTTAATTTTGTTGAAGTTTAGCCTCATTTTTGTCCCTACTCTAAATAATGTATCGAGTGTGAAACATATTACTCGATCGTCCTGAGGCATTTGAGATTGATCAAATCGTTTACCCCATGTCAAAAATATATAATCATCAAACGGAAAAGGTTGATTCACACTATAATTTGGGTTTAGTTTCACAAGTCGATCGTTTGATCCTACAAATTTAATGGGAAAAATAATATTAGAATGTGAGATTGAAATAGTGTACACTTTGTTCAGTTTTACTATCAAAGAATTTTTAATTACAATGTTTATTCCAAATATACAAAACATCAAATATAGAGGACAATATTAGTTAACTATCTAGTTTTTCATCTTCCTCAAAAATAAAATTATTGTTATATTTTTTTTTTGTCTTCATACTTCCTCCAAAATGAAATATATGTTACACTTTAATAAAATATCTCTCAGATATATTATCAAAGTGTAACATACATTTATAATATTGTTATTTGCATCAACATTCATTTGTATTCCGTAGTTACTACTCGTGCATAAATAATAAAGGATGAAAACAGTCGTATCATTTGTTTTTTATGAGACTAGAAACTATAATAGATGATTAAAATAGATTATTCAATCATTTAAATTAAAAGATCACCTTGCAACAAGCTATTCTTTAAAGTTTTTGGCATAGGAGTATCATCGCCTACTTTTATTTTCCAATATATTTCACTAAGGGACTCAATTGCTTCGCTTGGTACGAATGCCAACTGTGAAAGAATTGAAACAAAAAAAAATGTAATAAAAACTATTGGCAAGTATTAACACAAATGAGTATTCAAATAAAATCAGGCAAATGTAATCAGTATTTATGTTTTTTAGTTCAATTAACACAGGAAAAAGTTCTTAATTTATTTTGATTTAATAAATACAAATATAATCTAGCGCTTAAAAGTAGAAAGACAATAATATTTAACCTCAAAAATAAACTTCACTTGGTAAGGCTTGCGAATTGCTTTTTGAACCCTAAACTACTAGGGTTTAGGGCATGCACAACAACCATACCAAGTAATATTTTAACGTCATATTATTTTTGTAAGATTGAAATAATTTTTTGCCAATTTTAAAGTCATATTTTACTTCCAAATCTCCAACCTCACCACTGGTGAATTCTTCAAATTTTGTTTAAAATTGACAAAAAATAGTATCTTGTATAAAAAATTGAGACTGCGAGTTTTTATAGCCAAATAAAAATGCTTTACTAAGGGTTTTTTTTTTAGAAAATTAAACTTAAAATTTTTCTATGATATTGCCCTTTAAACATATTTTTTTAACGAGATCGACGATGACAGTATATGAGGTTAAATAGAGAAAGAAAAACAAGTTAAGAAGTAAAAAAAATAAATAAATAAAACAAAAAGAACAACCTTAGTTGCAAAGAATATAAAGATTAGAGTAAAGAAAACATACAACAATAATAATTGCAAAAATGATTAGCACAAAAGAGTTCTTGGAAATAATCATCACCAATGAATCTAATTAATTTATTTAAGCTATTTTTGAGGTATATGATGGTGAGTAAAAAATTGAATATATGATTATAAATTTGAGAGAGGTCTATTTATAGAGAACTTACAAAGTATTACTCCCAATCAACAAGTTCCACGTCTATTTACATGCAACTACATAGTGTGGCATATATGCTTGATTTTGAAGCATTGATTGTATAGTGTATCACTAAAAATCTCAACATCAATTCATAAGACATTTTGAATGAAATTATGACGCAATATCATTGACCTATATATTTTGCTATATCATTGATTTCCATGTGACTATGTGAGTTTGTTGGTAGGGTGGAGTCTCCAAGAGTTTGTTGGTTAGTTTATTTAGGAATCCTAATTAGCTTTATCTAGCTACAAAAAAATCGACAATCTTACCGCTTGTTATAATAATATAACTAGTCTTAGTCATGGGCGATGTCCATGTAACTCGTGTGAATAATATGGTGTTCAAGTAATTAATATCAGAGTTAATTTCTTACTCGTACTAAAAATGCAAACTAATTAAAAATTATAATTAAAGTCCTAAAGAAAAAGTTACAAGTCGATTGTGTACAAATATCTTATCTTTAATTTTAAATATAGTGTTCAAGTAATTGTGTACAACTCCGAGCCGCTTCACTAAAACGTCAATTTTTTCGTCTACTTCATGAACAATTTTCTGAAAAATTGCCGAAAAATTTATCATGGGTTCATGTGATCATATGATGAACCCACGCCAAATTTGGGGCCCAAAAGAGTCCATATGAGGAACTTTTGAGTCCGCGAACGACAAATTGTCCAAACGTTGAAATGCTTGTAGGAGACACTACGCTCGGTATTTAGGGCCAAAACTTGGCGAGGAATCCTTTGCCATCACAATCTTAAGGTGTGGGACAATTTTTTGGTCAAACCGAGCTAGTCACCGAGGCAACGTTTTTTGGACGAAAAACGGGGATTATACATCATGAAAACGGACTTCCAGACAATTTTTCCAAAAATTTATCATGGGTTCATATGATCATATGATGAACCAACCCCAAATTTGGGCCCAAAAGAGTCTAAATGGGGGACTTTAGAGCCCGCAAACGACAAACCGACAAAATGTTGAAATACTCGTAGGAGGCACTACACTTGGTATTTGAGACCGAAACATAGCGAGAATTGATCCCCCATCGATCACCCTTAACCCATGGGAGAAATCAGAGCAAAATCGAACCAAGTCACCAAAACTTTTTTTTTTTTGCCGAAAAACATGTATTATACATCACGAAAAACGAAATTTAAGACAGTTTTCAGATAATTTGCCGTAAAACTATCATGGATTCACATGATCATAACAATATAACATGAACACACAACAAATTTGGGGCCCAAAAGAGTCCATATGGCAAACTTTTGAGTCCGCAAATGACAAATTATCCAAACGTTAAAACACTTATAGGAGCCACTACACTTGGTATTTGGGACCGAAATTTGGTGAGAATTGATCCCTCATCACTCTTAATTTATGAGAGAAATTTTGGGAAAAATCAAGCCGAGTCACTAAAACGCTTTTTTTTTTTTTTGCGAAAAACGTGGATTATACATCACGAAAAATGAAATTTAAGACAATTTTCGAAAAAATCGCCGAAAAAATTACCATGGGTTCATATGATCATATGATGTACCCACGAGGCCATGACAAATTAGGGGCACGAAAGAGTCCATATGGAAGACTTCCAAATACATGAACGATAAACCGTAAAAACGTCGAAAAACTCGTAGGAGACAATACACTCGGTATATGGGGTCGAAACTTGGCGAGGAGGCATCCCCTATCACCTTGAAGGTGTGGGAGAAATTATGGGCAAAATTGGCCTGAGTCACCGAAACGTCTTTTTTGGGCAAAAAACATGGATTATATATCATGAAAAAGGACATTCGGAGGATGTTTGGAAAATTACCGATTTTTTTCTTTTCCTTTTATTATTTTTTATTTTTGGAAAATTCTATATGGTAACATCGAGGTTTCACTTTTTACATACGGTAGCAACTTAATTTTTTGTATTCTACATAGTGATCCTGATGTTTTTCTAAATTACACATAGTGGCCTCCAACTTTGCATTTTCCACATGGCGACATTTATTATGGTTAACCCATCTTTAAACATCGCAACTCACCTCACCCATCCTCAACCACCACACCTGCCGCCACCATACTTGCCACCCCACGGCGCCGCCACCTCACCAGCACGGAGTGTACAACACAAAGCTGCCCACGCCACCTAGAAAACGCTAGAACAACCTAGAAAAAGCAAGAATAATTACAACTGCAAAATAAAATTTCTTGTTTGTTGAGTCGAAATTAGGGATTAGAAATTGGGGGACATCAAAAATGAGAAAATGAATAATAAAAAAACCCTAGTTGAAGAAATCGAATTGGGTTAAATAGCAATCTCGAGTGTGTGGCGATTGGTTGGGCAGTTTCGTGGTGACTGGGAAGATTCGCGATGGCTGGGCATTTCGTGGGTGGCTAGGCAGATTTGTGGGTGTCTAGGGAGATTCGTGGTGGCTAGAGGCAATTCGTGGGTGGTTGGCAGATTCGCTGGCTTGATTCCTGGTTGTGGTATTTTCTGGTTGTGGTGGAGCCTGTGGTGGCGGGGTGGTGGCTTGGTGAAGTGGGTTAGGTGATTGAACCATATTTAAGTATAAGTTAACTATAATAAATGTCACCATGTGGAAAATATAAAGTTAGAGAACACTATATGTAATTTAAAAATCTCAAGGTCACTATGTAGAATAGAAAAAATTAAGTTGTTACTGTATGTAAAAAGTGAAATCTCCATGCTACTATATAGAATTTTCCTTTATTTTTTTATTTTTTAATTTTTGGTTTGTTTTCACAAAAAAATTTAAAAAGATTTGTTTTGATTAAAAAAAAAACCTTGTTAATATAGGTAGGTAATGAGAGACTATTGTCATTACAGTTATAGTTATGATATTGATATACAAGTATTATGAAATATAATTAGCATAACAACGAATTTTTTGAAATTTACAATTATATAATAGTGTTTATAAATCGGATTGTAGAATCATATTAAGATTTAGTAAGTTTAGATCTAAGTAGGATCGTATGATACCGTAAAATTAAGATTCTACCAATGGATTTACAACAGAAAGAAACAAATAATTGTCCTAAAGGCATCCTACAAAAAGTAATGAACTAATTTTTACTGAGAACTATAGCATTGTCGTAAAATACATGATTAAATAATGATCACTTTCGAGCAAGACTATCATCATACTCGTGGAAAGGCTAGCTCGTGCTATTTGGCGAAATTTTCCGAGGAAAAAAAATCACACTGAAGGGAAGTACTTGTTGAGGTTGAAGGGAAGAGAATAGAATTCCTCACTCCTGGTATCACCCTTGAAGGGACCGGAATTTATCCCACCAATGCTTACCCCTAACCTTTCGCACTGAGCTCTCTTTCCGGTGGAGGGTGTTGTCCAAGAAATATGCCACAATTCCCGCTACAAATGCTTCCAAAGAAAATGGTACATTCACCATGTCATTGAACTGTCACTTTTAAAGATGGAAGAGGTGGAAGCATTACCCATCTTGCGCCTGAATGGACTGGGCCAAAACCCTTGACTGCTTCGTACTCGTTGAATTATTGAGGAATTGACAAAACCAGGAAAATGGAAAATCCAAGTATGAACTTTGTCCGGAAGCTGTTGAGATTACTGAAGGAAACTCAGACCAACAAAACCTGCATTAAGTCAAGAAATTAAACAAGTTAGAAGTCAGTCAGTCAATGTTCAACAGTAATTACGACTCTTTTTGTATCCAATCATGATTCATGTATGCCCAGTTGATTACCGACGTAGGCAATACAAAGCAGTGATAATTGGCGAAGGAATTGAAGCGAACATAGCTCTGAATTTTACTGCAATATTATGCTTGTTAGAAAATCAACTGAAGTAACTCTACTGCTACAATGCCTACAAAGTAGAAAATCATCGGATATACTCACCAAGAATGGAGAAGAATAGCATGAACCCAGCTGAGATTTGGACAACCCGTCTACTACCAACACGTGTCAGTGTTAGAAGGCCTGCATTCTCACTGCATGAAATGCCAAAAAACTTGCCATAAGATACAAATTCGATACTTGAAAACAGTGAGCTAGCTATAGGTGCGTAAAATGAGGTACAAGTAGGTGTCTTAATCTTCCACAGAAACAGAAGGTCCAATCCCAGTTCCAAACAATCCAGACAGCAAAATGCCAACTCCCTGTCAAAAGGAGAGAGTTGAACTATGAGCCATCTAGACAAAGGCTAGTAATTACCAACAATAATAAGACAATTTAATGTTGAAGCCTGAAGGCAACGACTACTTGTTACTCCGTACAATATACCTGCCAACCTATACCACGACTGAGAACCTAAGGAGGAATAATTGTTGTACTGGCTGACTGAGAAACTGCAATGAAGGCACCAGTGGACTGCAGAAAATTACAGACCTAAAATCAATATTAAGAGTAGATTAGGGGAGTGCATATAATGCAATTAGAATACTTTAATCGATTTGGTTTATTATATATTTTCAATACCCACTTCCAGGGCCCAATACAAGCTACAGCAGAATCATCCTCCCAGCATCATTGCCACAAGAATAGAATTGAACCCACAAGCTTACAAGGAAGACAGAACGGTTCAAGACCTTTCTCTTCCTGAAGCCTGATTCTCAATAATCATCAAGATTACACCATCATCTGTTTCATTTACCAATTTAGAGGCAATATACCAATTGCTAATAATAACAATTATGATGATGGCACAATTATATTATTCAACAAGGTTTTGATATAGAGAATATACTCCAGATACAACAAAAGGCCCTAACCTGAGCTTCTGTTGCAACAGTACCATCCTCATATTCAACAGCACCATCGTCAAGCATCTTAGGCATGGCAACAGCACCCCCAGGGAAGTATGGATTATAGTGCAATCCTTCTCTGATCTGCAACAAGGGATAAGTTCATAGCCAATTATAGAAAAAGGTATTCAAAACACTAAGAAATAAAGTATAAACATTTAGTAATTGATAAATAACTATTAAAAAAATTAATCACAATCAAAACCTATAACTATTAAAAAAATTACAAAACCTATTTTTTAATATTTACATTTTAAATAGATTAAAGTTTCGATTTATATAAAAGTAATTCATAATTCATTTACAAACCGAGCATTTGTTCGGGGCTTATCTAGTAAAAGTAATGCATCAATCAATTCACATTCAAACAACCATAATCTTAACTAAACCATCCGAAATACTTAACAACAGCAGCTCATAATAACACAGATATGATTTGAAGCAAAAACAAACGATAAAAAATCAATAGAAAGGATCATTACAGTGGAATGAGACTGAAGCTTCCTCTTTAAAATCCGCTGAACTAATCTACCTGTAGCCATTTCGCACCTAATGCAATCAAATCAAACACCGAAAAACTCAATCAAAACTTCAAATAATCAAATCAAACAAATCGAAACCTCAAACAACGAAATCAGTCAATTAACAGCTTCAATGACGCAACTATCGCAAAAATCGAGAATAACGCGAAACAATAGGAGAGAGAGAGAATTACTAGCGCCGGCAAAGAGGAGTGGTGGAGCCCACGGCGGAGGAAGGAAGACGAGACGTTGAAGAAGCAGTCTTCTGTGCGAAAATGTTTTGGTTTGCGAGTGATTTTGATTATTTTTAGAGTCGCCCTCTATTTTTTCCCCAATTTTAGAAATGAGTTGACAATTAATTATAATGGGAGAAAAATGGTTAGGAGTTGGAAAATAAAAATAAAAAAAAATAAAAAAATAAAAAGGAGTTGACAACAACAGCTGCCAGGCTTCCAGGCTGCTAATATCTTATTCAAGTAATAACAAAAACACCAAAAAAAGGAAGAGACTCCCAATTTCTTCGATCATCACATCTCCTCTATTTCATCTCCTCATTCTCTCTCCTCTCCTTCTCGCCTTTCCTCTTCGCTATCGTCACCCCTTCGCTCCTCTCGCCGCCCTGTCAACGTCGCCGTCGATCCTCTCTCTCTCCTCGCCGCTCAGATCTGACTCTCTTCCAGGTTTGATTCTCCTTCTTTTTCTGTTTAATTTGTTTATTTTTTCTGATTTGCTTGGCTCTCATTTGTGAATTGCTTTGGTTTTATTTCGTCTTTCCATTTCAAATTGATTCCTGCAATTTCGTGCACAACCAATTACCAATTGTATTCTTGCTGTTATTACTGATTTGTTCATGCAAATTGTTGTTTTTCGATCATCTAATCGTTGAATTGTTTATTCAGGAATCGTGTTTCTTGTTAACAATTTGGTGCCTTTTTAGCGAATGTGAAGGAGCTGAATTCACACAAGCATACATAACAAGTATGTGATCTTTCTACCACTGTAATCTGCATTTGTGATTATATTAGGTTTATCAAGTCCTTCCCCTGCTTGTTTGGCTAGTAAACCATCTATCGTTATCACTTATCAGTGTTATGCACCTAAATGTTTGACAAGCCCATTTAAATGAAAAAGGCTGTGTTTGGGAATCGCCATTTCATTTCAATTGCTGAATTTCAATTATGGAATTGAAAATTTTGGTATTCAAATGAAAATCTTTTGTTTGGGAATAAGAAGAATTATAAATCCAAATTTCCAAATTCTCTATGTTGTTTGGATGAGTAGTGGAATTGTAAACTCATAATTATTCATAATAATCTCAGATAGTGTGTTCATAATCATATGTGCTTACGGAAGTATTAATGAAAAATTAGCTACTGGAAACTATAGCTGCAATACAAAATCAATTTTCCAAATTTAGATGACACTCGTGACAGGTTGTAGCATCAAAAGGTATTGTTGTGTATATGATGATGAACTGATGATAGTATACTGAGGGAGAGAGACTCGGAGAGTGTGGAATTACAAATGACATGGTTTAGGATGTCATTTTAAATTCTCACTTTCATAGGTTTTTAAAGGTACTTCAAGGAATTGGTCTAAATTTCAGATTTGAAATTCTTAATCATCCAAACAATAGATTTGATCAAATAAAGAATTTCAAATGAAATTCTTATATCCAAACAAAGCATAAGTCAGTCATGGGGATTTAGGTGAGCGGACAACTAAATTACTATATTATTTGCCGTCATTAACCATATGCTCTAAAATAAGGTGATTGACCAGTTAATGGACAATTAAATTCTTTTTAGGGTTGTTAATACTCCTTGAAATTGCTTTCTATGAATCCTGAAAAATACCAATTCTGGATTGCATACCATGACTACTTGATTTTTGAGATCCTATTGTTACCATTGTATAATTAAAAGAGTTGAAGCTGTGAAATTGAGTCTTTGGTGAAATAGTCACTCTAAAGGGCTATCATTTTAGTATGAAGACAGGTTGAACTTTGAATCCTTTTTTTCCCCTTGTGATTACTTGATTGTTCTAAACTCAGAAGCAACTTGGTGATATTTCAATTCGAACAATGGAGGCTATCTCACTCTAGTCAAACTCTAATTACCTGAAATGTAGCACTGGATGTGTATGCATTGTATATTCCCTGCTTTTTCTTCTTCGTTTTTTTTTAAAAAAAAAAAAAACATAATCAGCTCATCAGTTTTGTATTTTTGTGCAACGAGGATTAGCATTTTACATGAGTGATAGTCTGATAGAACTTCTTTGGCATGCCTTATGTGTTGCATCACTTTGATAGTGCAAGTTCATTTTGTTCTCTTTTTAATTAACTTATTTTATATTCGTATTTAGGTTTACAACCAATCAAGGGAGACGTCGTTAATCATTGCGGAGCTCGTTGAGGAATGCAATGTACTCCGTAATTGTTTTTTTTTTAAAATTTCGTTGTTATTACGTTGTTAGTATTGGATCAAATATATACTTCCTCCGTATCGTTTTAATTGCAACAAATACCATATTTAGAAATATATCATATTAATTGCAACAAACTCAAACTTTCTATTTTTGGTTAAAAAATTGTATTGAAATTACTTTGTTTTTGCTTGGTTTCCCCCCAAAAAACCCGTGTGCATGGGTTTATTAGCCAAATGGGGTCCACTGCCTCTCTCCTCCATATTATTAACAAACTTGCTTTATGTCATCACCAAGTAAAATTAAGCATAGCTAATTATCCTTTACATCTTTTGCATAGGAGTCCGCAATCCTCTCTTTGTTGCAAATAAAACGATACGGAGGAAGTAGGTTATTTGTATGTATCATTTCATTATAATCTAATTGACATTTTGTTGTCATTGATGATATAATAGTAATAGTAATAACTACTTTAATATTATAGTAGTTAATACTATTACTACTATTGTTACCCATATAAACCTATAATATTATTATAGCAATTGCTATTTTTTTTTAATATAAAAAATTTGCAGTAATGATGGGGTTTTTCAACAAACTCCATCATATACTCATACTTATATGATGGGGTTTTAAGTTATAACCCCATTATATAGTTAGTTCTATATGATGGGGTTTTATAATCTCATCATATAGTCATTTTTATTATATGTTGCAATCTCATATGATGGGGTTCATTTTGCGGCATATGCCCTTATGAAAACCCTCGTCACATGGGCTTTTTTTTTTACTAGTGGTTAATGGCAGAAACTTAAATATTTTTTTGTGGATGTTAGTAGACATTCTCCTTGGTTGTCCTTGTGTAATTGAGACTATAGAGCTCTTGTTGTTTCTAATTTTTTGTAATGTTTGTTAAACTTCTTTTACAGCAGTTCCTTACCTGTTGCAAGATGTTCGAAAGATAAGTATTGGCGACTGTGCTCTATTTAAACCACAACAAGACTCTCCTCCTTTTATAGGAATTATTCATTCATTAGGTTCTGACAAAGAGAAAAGTTTGCAGCTTGGTGTTAATTGGTTATATCGGCCAACAGATGTCAAACTTCTGAAAGGAATTTCACCAGAAGCTGCTCCTAACGAAGTGTTCTACTCATTTCATAGGGATGAGACACATGCTGCATCCCTATTACATCCGTGTAAAGTTGCATTTTTGCCTAGAGGAGTTGAATTGCCATCTGGAATCTCTTCATTCGTGTGTCGCCGAGTTTACGACACTGCAAACAAACGTTTGTGGTGGTTGACCGATCAAGATTATATTAATGTATGTGTCATTTTTTTGGCTGTTTAAAATTTGGTTTGTGTTCACTTTTTTTCCCTTTCCGGCATATTTCATCCTTTGTGTTCTCTTCAGGATCGGCAGGAAGAAGTAGATAAACTGTTACGTAAAACACAATCAGAGATGCATGCTACGGTTCAACAACAAGGCGGTCGTTCTCCAAAACCAGTGAATAGTCCAATTTCAACATCACAATTAAAACAGAGTCCTGATAGTGTACAAACTAGTACATCTGTGTTCCCTTCTCAAAGTAAAGGAAAGAAAAGGGAGCGATGTGATCAGGCTACAGATCCTGTGAAGCGTGAACGTTCCTCAAAAGCAGATGATGGAGATTCTGGTTTACCTAGATCAGAAGGCATGTTGAATTCTGAAATTGCTAAAATTACCGAGAAAGGGGGGCTTGTAGATTCGGCAGGCGTAGCTAGACTAGTCCATCTTATGCAGCCTGATAAATCAGAGAAGAAAATGGACGTAATCTGTCGGTCCTTGCTGGCAGGCGTGATAGCTGCGACAGACAAGGTTGATTGCCTTAATCAGTTTGTGCAACTTAGAGGCCTGCGTGTCTTTGATGAATGGCTCCAAGAGGCCCATAAGGGTAAGATTGGCGATTCCAGTAGCCCCAGAGATCAGGATAAATCAGTTGAGGACTTTCTTTTGGTTTTGCTTCGTGCATTGGATAAACTCCCAGTAAATCTCAATGCATTGCAGATGTGTAACATTGGAAAATCAGTAAATCATTTGCGGTCACATAAAAATTCTGAAATTCAGAAGAAGGCAAGGAGTTTGGTGGATACTTGGAAAAAACGTGTGGAGGCTGAGATGATTATCAATGATACAAAATCTGGTACCAGTCATTCGGTTTCATGGCCCGCTAGAACACGTAATGAAGTGTCACAAGTTACAAATCGCCATCACGGTGGGTCCTTAGATGCTACAATGAAGAACAACTCCTTTTCACAACTTTCTTCATCAAAATCTGCTCCAGTTAAACTAGTTCAGGGGGAGGCTGCTGTTAAATCACCATCTGCATCAGCATCTCCTGGGAATATAAAATTAGCATCTTCACCTGGGTCAACAAATGCCAGTGCGAGGGATGCACATCTAAGAACATCTGTTATTAGTAGTGTGAGCTCTGAGCTCCCTCAGTCGGCAGCTAGAGATGACAAAAGCAGCGGTTCTAGCCATTCTCACACAAACAGCCAATGCTCAAGTGATCATGCTAAGAACGCAGGGCCCTCTGTTAAAGAAGACGCTAGAAGCTCCAATTCTGGATCGACAAGTTTGAATAAAAGTTCAGGTAATGGTTCCAGTCATAAAAAAATTGCTAATGGGGTGCAAGTTCCAGCTGTTTCGTCTCATCAGAAGAATGGCGGATCAAGTAGAAATTCTTCTTTGACGAGGGTTTCAGCAACAGAAAAGTTGTCACAACCGCCAGCATGTGAAAAGACCTTGGATGCACCCGTTATTGATCACAGTAATCATAAGCTAATCATTAAAATCAGTAATAGAGGTCGTACTCCTGCACAAACTGGTAACGGAGGATCGGTTGAGGATCCTTCAGCTATTAATAGTAGAGCTTCTTCTCCAGCTAACCCTGACAAGATGGGCGAATTGGATCAGAATTCAAAAGAAAAATGTGATGTCTTTCGCAACACCACCCCATCAGACGTGAACACAGAGTCATGGCAAAGCAATGATTTGAAAGATGGGGTGACTGGGTGTGACGAAGGGAATGGATCTCCAGCAACTGATTTCGAACATTGCCCTACTGGAAACGACCGTGGGAAATCAACATGTGCGATGAAGGTTATATCAACTAAAAGTGAGATCAAATCAAGAAAATCACTTGATTCTTCTTTAAGCTCTATAAATGCTCTAATTGAGAGTTGTGTCAAGTATTCTGAGACTAATCCAACTATTTCTGCTGGAGATGAAGTTGGCATGAATCTACTTGCTAGTGTTGCTACAGGAGAAATTTCAAAGTCAGATGTGCTGTCACCTTCACATTCACCACAGAGAAGTAGCTCCATGGCTGATGAGTCATTGAGAGATTTTAGTGGTAGATCAAAGCCAAAAAATGACGTGGATGCTTCTGTTGGGGATCAGAATTGCCTGCACACTCCTGCTGACACTAGATCTCAGAAACAGACATCAGGTGCTTCACCTGTGCATAGTGAGGGTACAAGTGATCATGCCAAGTTGTATGGCAAGGATTTGCAGCAAAATGTTGAAACTTGTGTGAAATCGGAGAAAGCTGATGAATCCAGGGCAGATCACTCTGTCTCGGCAGGTGCTACTTGTGCACCCAGTGGTGAGGTTACTGACCAAGTTCATGAATCCAAGAGAGGCGTTAAAGATGTTAGTAATGTGCATACACCCAAGAGAAAAGAAGGTTTAAACTGTTGTTTGGCCTCAGAAGATGAATTCAATGATCTCTCTCTTAAGGAGCGAATCCGTACTAGACATGCTGAAACAGCTTCAGTTCCTTCAACAAATTCTGTTGATAACAAAAATGATGTGAAAGATGTTTCAAATAGTAACAAGGTGGTGGAGCAACTCCCTGCTGACGTGAAGCCTTTGGAATCTACAGCTAGGAATGAAAAAGTTCCTATATCAATAGTTAACAATTTACTTCCTGGGCAATTTTATGACCTGAAGGCAGATGATCTAGATGTAGATTGTGGAAAAGTCCGTGATCTGGGAGCCAGCCAGAAGGCAGAACAACTGAAGGCAGAACAACTAAAGGCAGATTCTCCTTCTCAGAAGAAAGATGTGGTGTTAGATTCAAGTGTTGCTGATAAAAAAGCCAAGGTTGATGGAGAGGATCTGGGAAATAAAGAAGTAGCTTGTAGTACTGCGGCTTCTACCTCAAAAATTAATTCTCCTGCACCTACTGCTCAAGATAAAGAAATGGGTTCACATGTAAAAGTTCCTGCATTGGCATCTGGTGAAGTTGAGGACAAAGAAGGTGGTCATACTGTAGTTTCTACTTCCCCTGTTGCTGAGAGCTCTGGTTTGAATGGAAAGCTTGGATTTGATTTGAATGAAGGATTTGATGTAGATGATTGCAAAGATGGAGATCCCTCTGGCATGGCTGCTTGTGTATCATCTGTTCGCTTAGTTAGCCCATTGCCTTCACATTCTGCAGCTTCCGCTTCTATGGTGCTACCTGCTTCAATTACTGTGGCAGCTGCTGCTAAAGGACCTTTTGTTCCTCCGGAGGATTTATTGAGGAGTAAAGGGGAACTTGGGTGGAAAGGATCTGCTGCTACAAGTGCATTTCGTCCTGCTGAGCCTAGAAAGGTTCCCGAGGTGTCGTCAAGTACCAATAATGCACCTGCTCCTAATGTTAGTTCTAGGAAACAAGGTCATGCGCTTTTCGAGATTGATTTGAATGTAGCAGATGAACATGTTATTGAGGAAACAAATTGTCATAATACGGAGGATAAAAGCAGCATGAGGGACGAGTGTTACAATGGCCAGACAGGTTCTGCCTCAGGTCGTTATGCTGGAGGGTTAGACTTGGACCTAAACAGAGTTGATGAAGCTTTGGAGTTGGGGCTGCCTTCGTCACAGAGCCACAGATATGATTTTCCATTTCAACAGTCTAACTTTTCTTCATCAAGTGCACTTTCCAATAATGATAGTGGTCGAAGGGATTTTGATTTGAATAATGGACCAGCGGCTGATGAAGCAACAATAGAGTCATCTTCTTTTAGCCAGCATGGACGCTTGAATATTCCGGCACAGCCTTCTATTGGTTTTAGAATGAACGGTTCTGAGTTGGGAAATTTGAATTCGTGGTATCCTACAAGCAGTACCTTCTCTGCTATACCTATTCCCTCATCTTTGCCTGATAGGGAACGGCCTTTCCCCATTGTTGCCACCGGTGGTGTCCCACCCGGAATGTTGGGGGGTCCAGCAGGAACCATGCCTTTTAATCCTGATATGTACAGGGGGTCAGTTTTGTCATCATCTCCTGTTGTCCCCTTTCCAGGAGCACCTTTTCAGTATCCAGTGTTCCCTTTTGGTACCAGCTTTCCATTGCCCTCTTCTTCTCTATCAGGTGGAACAACTGCGTTTATGGATCTTTCGACTGGTGGGAGGCTTTGTATTCCTGCAGTCCCATCTCAACTTGTAGGTGCTGCTCCGAATATGTCTTCTCAGTATCCTCGCCCTTACATTGTTGGTCTTTCAGATGTTAGCAGTAGTGTTGTTGTTGATAGTGCTCCAAAATGGGGGAGGCAGGGTTTGGACCTTAATGCTGGTCCAGGAGGTCCCGATGTGGAAGGTAGAGACGAGACATTGGCCATTCCTCCGAGACCGGTACCTAATATTGGTTCTTTAGCTTTAGCAGATGAGCAATCAAGGATGCTATACCCGATGACAGGTGGTGTTCTGAAGAGGAAGGAACCAGATGGTGGATGGGATTCAGATAGGCTGAGCTATAAGCAGCACTCATGGCAGTAGAGAAATTGGCAATCACTGTATGGTGACATCATGGAGGCTGAGGTACACTATCGCTTGTTAAGTGCATTCTTATATGAGATGTTTGCTTTGCATTTTTACATATCTCATTGATCATCTTTATGATGCATCTTTTTATCCAGGCTGTTGTGGATAGACTAGATTGATTCCTCCAAGGTCGTCATTGGCTGTGTTTCTTTGGGAAGAATGGGCGATTAATGATCAGATTGTAGTATTCTTCAGCCTCTGATATAATTTTTGAAAAAGGTGCTGACAGTGCACTGTAAGGGTGTTCATCTGATCTCAGTGTCTCCCAATGATCAGTTTCCCTTTGTAGATATGTTTACTGCGGAAAAGCAGGCCTGTTGTTGTCCAGGCCCTCGCTGTGGTGCTCACATCGATGGATTGACCTCTTTATACCATTAAAAAATTGATCTCAGTCCTTGCACATTCAATTATCCAGCTAGCGGAGGCTGGATCTGTAAACTTGAAGTCGAAGCCATTTTGTATGTGCTTTGCTTTTTAATTTATCCTTCTAATGTTTCTCTCCTTTCTTTCGGCAGTATATAAGAGTTGCTACCAAATTTTGCTGTAGCTGAACTTTTCTTTATGTAGCATGGGTTTAGTCTTAATATATTGATGTTTATTCTTGGAAAAAATAGGTCATTTTTCTGTTCCATCTCTTACCTATGGCTTATCTTTTTTTGTTTTTGGTTTTTTCACTGTACATTTCTTTCTTTGCTTCGTTTTAATAATGCTGGTATTCACTTGGACTGTTATTTGGGTAGGGGTGTTTTTTCAGTTATCATATTATGTTGTTGCAGACTAATATGCTCGGATGTATTGAATTAATACTTGAAGTTGTCTGCTGTGTTGGATTAAAGGAAAAGTTAGGAGAATTGTACAGGTTCTGAATGTTCAATTTATTTAGATTATATCATGTACAAAGTGGCCTTTTGCAATGAGCATATTTTGCCAAGGCAATGTCTGTTTTTTCACCCATGTGTCTTCCTTGGGTTGTATCTTTTTATATTACACTTGAGGGTTAAGGGTTCTTGTTTTTCGTTATTTGTTTGTATCATTGCTGTTACATGTTTCATCAACATTTATATTCAATGACATAACTTGGGCAGTTGTAAGTTGTATTGGCAAAAGCAGGTGGGGGATTAGCACCTAACTGCTTGCAGAAGTGACAGAAGGTGCAGAAGGCAACCTTGATTGTGATTATCGTCGTCCTTGTTTGTATTGTGTATTATCCTGTGACATTCGTTGCAAATGGGTTCAGCAAGTAGGAATTGTGTAGCTTTTTTCACAAGGAACTTTATTGCTTGTTTACACATTTCTGCTCAGAAATCAGCCTTAGTACTTTGCTATTTCTTTGCCCCCCTCTTTTGTATATGATAATCACATGCTTATCACAATTCAGGAGTTAGTCGGTCCTCTTGCTGACATGATTAAATATTGTAATCAAGTTCAACTGATCTAATGCATTGTTTTTTCGAGATTCGCTGCTTGCTTGTGTTTATGAATGCACGAAAGCGAACAGCACTGTTAGTTTTTCTGTTTGTTGAGTCATTCTTTGTCCTTACAGTATTAAAAGTTTGTAAGAAAACTACTATTCACAAAATGAATACTGAGGGAGAAATGAACAGCCCGTTTGCCAACTCAGCAGCCCACCTCAGCAATACACCTCAGCCATCCAACTCACCATTACACACCACCTGGCACCCTCCCCATCAAACTCCCTTCATCCTCTCCCACTCATCCCAAACCCTAGCAGCTCATCTCATTCTCTCTCCTCTCTCGTACTCCACAAACTGCCACCCTTCTCTCTTCCTCACTTTCTCTACTTTCGTTTTCCATGGCGATGGAAGGTGAATGGTGGCGACTTTCGCTCGCCATTGCAGCTCTCATCAAGGTTAGTCCCTTCCTATTTTAATCCTTTCTTCTTTCTTTTTTTCGTTTGTTATTTCTTTCTTCTTTTTTCATGCGCATTACCCAGCTTTTTTTTTCGTTTTTCCTGAGATAAAAACATTTGGGTAATCGAAATTGGTGATTTTGAGAAGTGGGTGTTTGATTAAAACAAGTTTTTAGGATCTGGGTTTGACAGAATTCGATCAAAGATGCCCTCAAAATCAAGTGGTCATAGCAATAATAATGGGGAAGTCTGGAAAATTGGAGGGAGTTTTGTGATATTCATTTTCGATTAGGGTTTTAGTTGGATTAGAATGTGGTTCATTTATTGATTCTGGTAATCTTGATTTCAATTTTTTAGTGTTTGAGTGTGAATTTTATGGCAATTTGATTTGAAGTATTTTAGGGCAATTTCTAATTAGAATTAGAAATTAGAAAACCTGGAAACTTGATTTGGTTTGGATAATTTTTGCGTTAAAAAAAGTTTATTTTGGTGAATTATATTATAATAATGTATTTATTACTTCAACATCGTTGATAAAGTTATATTTGGAAACATTGTTCAAAGATCTTTATGTGATTTACACTATGTTTGGATAGCATAAAATGAAAGGAAAGGAAGGGAAGGGAAGAGAAAGAAAGGGAGACAAGCTCCATTGTTTGGGTAATATGTTGGGGGAGGGACAGGGAGGGATCCATTTTCCCTCCTCCTTTAATAAAGACAATCCCTTCAAAATTGAAGAGATTTGGAGGGAAAATGGAGCTCAACATTTCCTCCACTTTCCTTTCCCTCCCCTTCCTCCTATTTTTCTCCCCTCCCTTTCCCTTATAATTTGTTATCGAAACATAGCCTTAATCAAACCGAAACAAATTTACGGTTCCAAGCTATGACTTTTTGTCCATGCCTGAGGATTTTGAAGAAAAAGTGGCAAAATTACAACAATAGCTAAGTTTTGCTAATGGCATTGATTTATAATGAACTATTTAGGACTGATTTGAACTTTTGTTCATGATTAAAATTACTAATGACAGGTGATAGCTTTAATTCCTCATTGGTAGCAGTTGTCTCTGTTGATTACAATGCATTGAAAATTTGGGTTGCAGCGGAGCTCCTGAAAAGGCACGGCTTTTTTTTCTTTTTTTTTTTTTGTTCTGTTTGTTTTTTGTTTCTGGGTTTTGAGTGATTTTGATTGTTTTGATTTGGGTGTAAAAGGGTTGAAGGAATTTTGATGATTATCGTATTGGGCATTTGGGATTAGCTATTATTGATTTGATTGTATTGGATTGTGTTTATCTTTTCTGTTGGAATGCACAATTGTTTTTAATTTTTTTATTTTTTATTTATGTTTACAGTATTTTGTTGTATTGGTTTTTAGTTTGGTGGATTATGATTAGAATTGAGTTTTAACTGTGATGAATTTGGGTTAGGATTGGGTTTCAGCTGCAATGAAAGAAAGTGGATGTTAGGTTTTAGTCATTAGTGCTATATAGCATAATGGTTATGGGATGCGTGCAGGGAAGCAGAGCAGATGGAGCAGCAGCAGCTGGGCAGTTGCAGCAGTGGCAACGTATGCAGCAGCTCAGCCAAAACCGCAGCAGCAGGGTACAGAACCTGCCTCAAAATAATTAAACTGGGAAAGGTAAATTTTTTTAGTTTCAAAATACTTGAAAAACACATGTTCAAATGGATCCTTTTGTGCTCTTTGGCTCCCACCCGAAAAGGGGGCGAGGTTTGGTTGAAGTGCCATATTGACTGCAGTTTTTTCGTATATTAAATAATAATGCCTCCTAGCTCTGCCCTAAAATAAAAGGCCACTTTCTAATTATTATTTCAAACTTTGTGTTATATTAATGGTACTAGATAATTGCCCGAACAAATGCTCGGTTTTGATAAAATATGCACTCCGTATATATTATTCTTTTACTCAAAAACATCTTTATTTTTAAAATTCAGTTTGTTAATTGAAGTTACGAAAATATATTTTTCACTTATATACTAATCAAACATGTTTGAATTTTTATTTTCAAAGCACATTTATTATTTTCTTATACTTAATAGTTGTTTTGTTATTTTTTTATGCAATCATTTATTAAGGGAAAATGAGAGGGAAATTTAGGAGGGAAAAATGTGATGGTGGGGATTGCTTTAGTTTTAGTATATAGATAAATAGATGTTTTCCAACTAAAAAGGGCAGGGCTAATTTTATGAAAAATGACACTTAATCCAAGCCTATTAGTGGTTAAGAATGTATGGAATGAAACTCGTGTGAAATGGTTACATCTCTTGGCTTCGCTGCTGTTAAGGTTTTGTTACACTCAGCCACTATTGACTCTGGAAGAGGTGTTGTCAGTATGGCAAATTGTCAACCGCACACCAATGGTTCTCAATTTTTCATTTTGTACAAACCTGCAAAGCATCTGAACTACAAGCACACTGTATTTGGAATGGTAGTCGGTGGCTTGGAGCAATAGAAAAGGTTCCTGTAGATGATGATGACCGGCCTCTGGTGAGTGCAATTTAATTTTTGTTAATAATATGGCAGTGTTAGTGGGTGTGAGTGCAATTTAATTTTGTTAATAATATGGCAGTGTTATCCGTGATTTCTAAATATTCTTCGTTCTCTTTCTGGGTGCAACCTGCTTAGCACAGAGCTTGAAAGTGATGAATGAAGCTCTAAATGTTGCCTTGACATCAATAAATTTCACCAGCAACTTCATGACCAAACTTGGACAGGTAAATTCTCTCAGACCTTTAACCTACCTTACTAAAGTTTCGAAAATATGCAGAGCGCTCTTACTGATGCAAGTGTTCATGTATTTGAAATAAACGAAACGGAAGTAGCAATCTAGGTTGTTGCCTTGTTGCATAGAGCTAAATTTTTCGTTCAGCATACATATAGCCAGTTTATTCATGTTACCGAGCAACAACCAATGACGTAATCAACCTTTAAATCCCTATTGCAATGATTAAACTATCTACCGCCAAGGCGCCAACCTTTAAATCCACCCAAGATTCTTTAAAAATATGTTGCTTACCTAAGATAAGTTGGGTAAAAACGTACTTTAAAAATTATCTATCAATGTTTATAATAATTGCGCGCTATCAAGACAACAGGGTGGTTGTGAGAATTGAGAATAAAATTAAGAATTATGGGGAGGGGTGGGTTGAGAATAATAAACCCTTTCAGCATGTAAAACATTTGAACCTGCAATGTTTTTATAATGATTGAACTCTTGTTTGTGGAGTGTTCCTCATTGTGAATGTTATCATGTGAAACAATGGGCTGGTTTATGTTTTTATGTTGGACACAACAGAGTACAAACAAAGGGTTCGCCTATAGGCAAAACAGTATCCAACAACCATTTGATACTTGTAGAGAATAGTGGGTAATTGCTGCGTCAAGGAGCAGTAATTGCTATTCAAGGGCTATCCTCTACTTTCTTTAAGTCGTATGTAAAATTCTGACTATTTTTGATATGTAGTGACCCTGTGAGCCCTTATTTATTAACGCGTTTGGAATATTTGATTTCCCTTTGGTCAAGTCTTTGTATCTCTTACTATGGTAGATGCTGAAGTTTTGTGTGTGGGATGCTCATTGGATTTCAGAATACTGTAATATGCTTCCTTTTAAAAAAGGTTCTTAATCATCATGTTTAGACCCTCCATTATCACTTCAAAGTGAAAGCTAAGATAGGCTAGACCGTGAATATGATAATTGCATAGTTTTCTGAATAATGGATAATTGGATATGATAATAGCTTTGAGATAAAATGTGTGAGATGCAACACAAGGATTCTAAATGTACGCATGATTACAAAGACTGGTGATTACAAAGGGAATCAGAACTGGGTGAAGGTTTATGAACGGTACCTTACCTACCCTGATTGTAGAACACAATTCAAGTATGGCGCTCTACATTATTTGTCTGAAAACCTGTTGTCTGCTCTACTTCTTTGCTTTGAATTTCTGTATCATGTCCTGCAGAATTCAAGTGCAATGAACATACAATACCTTATTATGAGGCTTTAGAAGTATAGTAAAGCAAGTTTTAAAGCCTTATTTCTTTATATAGATCCCTGTACAGATTTTTAAATCATTAGAAATATAATTATATGATTGATTGTTTTGGTCCTTTTGGAGATGAGTTTGTTAATTCGGTTTTTAGTTTGATAATCTTAAAAAAAAACAGTTGTTAAATCTTACTCCCAATGTTTCAAAGGGTTGTATGTGTTTAAAACCTTGACATTATTCTTAGCATTCTTGATGATTATTTCCAAAATTTAACTTGAAATTTAAGGATAAATATCATTAGAACAGTCTTGCTAATGGTGTCCATGACTAGATGATAACAATAACTTTTTAGGAAATCGAATAGAGTAGAGGAGATAGGAAGAACGGAAAATATGTGGAAGAGAGACTAAAGAGGGGAGTCTCATAGACATTGGCTCTTGGCCGAAAGCCAAAAAGAGAATGTGATTATCGTCATCTAGCACCAAAGTTTAGCAAGAAAAAAAGTAGTTGTGGACTAATCAATTTCAAATTTACAAGACTCCTAGCTTTTGTTTTGTTTTTAGTTAAAAGTTTCCTAGCTGTTTGTTATGTGAAAAACTTGCTGCTATATTACCAGTCTTTTGAGGATCATAATACGACTTTATAGCAATCAACAACTATTATTTGCCTTTTGGTACTTCTCTGCCCCATGTTTGGATCTATGATATTTCGGTACTATGATTCTGCACATGTATTTACAATGGCTTTTTGTTGCAGGCATTCTATCACTAAGGCATCCTGTTTCTTGTATGGCGTTTGTAGTGAATGATATAATCCGATATACAAGTCTACAAGGGGGCTAAAAGTAACCTTATATGCCCGAATATCATTGCATCTGATTTATATCAATTATGATCATGACAAACAGGTAATACATACATCATGGTGTGCTAAAGATTCAGAAGATAGGAAGTATGTGTCTGTTGTCAAGGGAGACTACCAACCCTAAGTTGAATAGTTAAAGGTGAGATAAGTATTTGTTGCCAGTTGATGGTTGTTTAATGATTGAATTATCAAGCTCGGCTTGGTAAGACATCCTGTAACGACTGACTCAATAGTTATGTTTTTAATAGTCATTTTCTATCTAATTCGGGTATTACCATTTGCTTAGTTTTTCTTTATTTGGTCAGCTAGAGCAATAGTCATTCAAATTCAGCAACGAACCTTAGTTTTATTGTACTTACAATCTAACTTGCATCGATAACGGCAATTGTGTGGTGAATTTATGAGCGACCGGTTTTCTATATACTCCCATTTAACACACCGTCCAGGGCATGCGTGCGGTGCAACGACTAGTACATACAAGTAAAGGTTGAGAATGAAGGGAGAAAGTAAAGTAAAAACGAAAAAGCAACAAAAAAAAAAAAGGAGAGAGACAAGACATTCACTCTCAAGTAAAGGTGCACAACGAATAGTATATCTCTTGTCAGTGAATTTGTTGAGTAACGCATTAGCTTGTAACTCTGCCTTGATAATTTGATACTCGAACTCAAAAAGAGTATCACTTTTGAGGTGCCGACAACTTGATTTTATGCAACCTGTGGTTCTTTTTCTACTCTTGAATTAACTCGCGAGTTCGAATCTATTTTGTTGGGACTACATTTGATGAATCTATAATGTTTAGTTTGAAGTAGGAAAAGTTTTACAGTAATGCATTACTCTTTACTTAGACATGTTTGATGCTTACATTTCTTGGGACAATTTCTTTACTCAAACATGAAAAGTGATGAGCAACATCGCTATATACTGCTCCGAAAAGTACTATGTTTTGCGATCATCTATCTATACCTACTATACTAAAACTCCTACCCAAATATACATTTGACACATGACACCTCTTAGCTCTGTCCGAACTCTTATTTTTTACTTTCTCGCATCAACTTGTCAAGCGTTATACCATTTTTGAATTGTTCACTCTATAGTTACTTTGACTCATTTGGTCATGAATGAATGCAATAGAGGCCACGACCATGGCAATAAACAAAATTGATTGTGCGATGCATCCCTCTCTAAAAGGTGAAATCCTCTCCCGTGACATTTTAAATTCCATGTTGATACATGTGTTAAACTTAATTGTAACATTAAAGGTTGTTCAAGTACCACAATCGTGTACTTTTCAAATCTAGAAGCCAACATTAAAGTGATTCTCACATCACAATTATGAAGGTGCTATGTCATTTCCTCACATATATAAACTGTTCACAACAGTAAAATTAACTAATTCAATAAATTTCAAAAGAACAATTATATCTACAATGATAATACCGTTTGTTTCATGTTACTAGCAATTTATTCTCGATACACAAGCTCGCTCCTAAACAATTTTTGGAGATGAAAAAGATATAAAGTGAAAAGATTGGGAGGGAGATTTTAGTAAGTAGAGAGAAATTTTTAACAATGAAAAGTGTAACGAGTAATATGAAAAATAGTAACCGAAAAAAGAAACAAAAAAAGTTAAAAGGAAGAGATTTTTCATGGGGTGTCTCTGAAATTTATGGTATTTCACATGGTGTCCTGAGTGTTTTCAAAATTCATGTAGTGTCCCATTTTAGTTTAATAATTCATATTAGGCAAAATGACAATTTTGTTGAGTTTTTTGGGTCTTAAAATTATGAAAATGCCATTCATTTTGTATTTTTTCACTTGTTTCACTTGATACTCAAATTTATTCATGAAATCCCATCTTCCAACCCTTTCATTCAACCCAAAAAATTCAACAAAATTGCCACTTTGCCTAACTTATGAATTATTCTGGTAAAATGGTGCACCGCATGAATTTTGAAAATGCTCAGGGCACCACGTGAAATACCATAAATCTTAGGGGCACCTAATGAAAAGTCCCTAAAAGGAAATATTACCATTACCATCTATTAGGTATTGTTTGGTTGACATGGGAAATGAGTCCCTTGCCCATTTTCTAGGAATTTAGCATAGTTGTTTGATTGATAACATAGGAACCTAGATTTCTCATGAATAGATTTCCTATGTTTTATTAATTTGCTTGATTATTTTTTATTTAAGTTAATTAATTTGGAGAGAGAATGAAAGGAACTAACCTATTTGTGATAATAATGCAATTAGACCTCACAATAATCATATAAAAAGTGACTTACCAAGCCAAAGCCAAGGGTGGTAAGTTATTTCCCATGTAACACGAGAATTTATACTTCCCTTGGAAATTTTATATCCTACAACCTTACTATTTCATGTCAACCAAACAAACCCCTTAATTTAAATTTCCTAGAAAATCAATTTTTCGGTGGAAATTTGCTCCAACCAAGCAACACTTTTAGAGTGTACGGATATTACTAAATCAAAAACCAAGGAGGAACACATGTCGCCTCCTAGTTAAAAATTTTTTTTCTAAAACTTTTTTTTTTTATATATAAAATTAATACTATAACGTTTTTTTGGTGTTAAGAGAGCCGCAAGTTAAGGACGGGGATGAAAATCAATCTCATTTTCTCTTAGAATCGAGAGAGAGCTTAACCACTTGAGTTATCCTAGCTCTCACTATTGTAACATTCTAAATCTAAATTCTAGAATATTTTTAGATTCCAATTAAAGAATTTATGTATCATTAGTTAATAAAAAATACATTTTTACTGAATCCTATAAGACTTTACATATCAATATGTAATTATTTATAAAATTGCAATATCAATCAATATAATTAAACTTATTAAACAAAATTTATTTATTTTAAGTAAATTTTTGACAAAGACATATCGACGTATTTTTTAGCACGGAATATGTTATAATATTATTACTTTGTACCATACAAAACAATATTATCATAACAATTTTTATAAAACACAGTAGTAAAAATGTTTTTGAAAGAGATATTTGTATATTTTTTCTTTAAAATTTTACAATTTTTATTATTATTTTACATTTCTAATACGAGCAGGAAATTGTAATTCAATATGAATTAAACATCATATTAATAACACGAGTCACACAAACATCGTCCGTAATTAAGAATACACTCTAGTTACTAAAATGGATTTGGATTCTCCTATTTCTGAAAAAACATGCCACTTAAAACTATAAATAAAAAACACACATCTGGCACTTTTCATTTTCCTTCTGCCGTGTGGCATACTCTCACTCGTCACTCTCTCTTTCTCTCTCTTTCCTTTCTCTTCTCTCGTTCTTTCGCAGTTTTTCACTTTCTCTCTCATCACTCAACTCTAAATTTACTCCCGCAAATCTTCGATTTTTTCGAAATTCATCTCTTCTTCAAATTGCTGCTGTAATCTCCCCTCCTTTTCACTGGATCTGAGTTTTCGGAGCTGTTCGTATCTAATCCTATCCTTAATTTATAGTTTGAGTTAACCCTAGATTATCCGAAGCGAAGAAGATAAAAGTTAGGGTTTTGTTCGGTGTTGGAGCTTGATTTGGGGATTCTTTGTGCGGTGAAGCGGGGAATTGGAGCCGATTTCGAGCCGATTTGAAGCTTAATCAGTGAGAATTAGGGTTCAAGGGGAGATTTTTAGGGTTGGAATTGATGGTGGAAGGTGAAGGAGGAGAAAATGCGAGGGTATTATGCATGGGCGGGGAGGCGGCGAGGATAGGAAATTGAGTCGGCACATGTGGTCAGTCCCTTCGACGACGACGAAGGCGGCAGCTGGTGTTAGTGATTCTAATGGTTGTTCAGCTTCTTTTTTTTATAAGGTACTATTTTGTGCTTTTTTTCTTTGTTTTTTGGGTTGGTTCAACTTTATTAGATTCAAGCTTGTTTATCTGGTCGCACCAGTGTAGTTTATGTTGGGCCAAGGTTCGATTGCGGATGAACAGAATCTGTATGGTAGGAAGAGAATTTGGTGGGATAGGCTTGTTAATTCCACTGATTGGCCTTGTTTGCAAAGAGTTGGAATTCAATTACACGATCTTATTTTGGTTTATGTCAAGAACTAGTTTTTGTCCTGCGCAAATTGAGTATTGCATAGATTGTATAAATGTGTTAGAGTGCTGAATGAAAAAATGTGTATTGCTATTCATTTTATGGCAAAGAATAGTTGAATGTTCCTCCCCTTTATGTTGGTTCTGTTATAGAGGAGGGTAACCAACATCCTGGTACTCTCTAGCTTTTGATTGGATAGTATCTTGTAGGGATGCTTATAGTCTTTTCTGTAAATAATGTTAAAGTTCATTTAGCAGGACTCACACTCTCTTTAGTTTAGTAGCAAGTAATTTCTGGCTCCATATCTTTATATGGGCAGGCAGTCAACATTTTACCACATCACACCTTATCATTATACAAGGGCTATGATAAAGTTTCTAAATTCCTTAAGTCCCACGACACAACCTTCGTCGGACCATAATCAAGCATCATTTAACTCTCTCCCCATTTCCCCAAATGGATTCTACAAAGGATATTGAAGTAAAAGAAAGATATTCCAGGGAGCAACTATATTTTGTTGGTGGTAGTAGACTAAAATCAATTATGGGGATTAGGGACTATTTCAGCGTCGAAAACTTTGATGTGGATCAACACTTGTGCCCTTGTGACAAGAGGATAGTGGACTTGATAGTGAAGATGTATACAATACCTTTTTCTTTGATGCTCAGAAGGACACAAAAATAGGACATAAGTAACTATTGAACATCCAAATAATACTCCTTTCTGGCATATACTCGGCATGTGCTTATCGATTGGGCAATAATGTGGTAATGCTTGTCAATTGTTTCGTTTTATGAGAGCATTAAGATAATAAGCTTAAATTAGAGTGATATAGTTATGTCTAATATTGCTTTGTATATAGGGTAGATAAAATCTAAAGATGAATTTTCAGATAATGGTCCGTAGTATCATATAAGTTTTTATAGGTCTAATAAGAGCTATAGAAGCTTAATTAAGAATCAGAACAAGCTCTCTTAAGCTCTAATAAGCTCTAATAAGCTATGCTCATATATGACATTGATTTTGGGAAGATAGCACATTTTAACTTGTTAATGTGCAACATGGTGGTTTTGGGATCTGTTCACTTATTTTTTAAGTTGCTTTTGTGATGTATAAATCATGAGGGCTCCTTTTACGTCTAATGCTCTGTTTATTGCTTTAAATGAAATTAATCTGAAATCTCCCACCCTACTCAATATGAAAAGCAAAAACAATTTTTTGTTGCCAAGCAAGCTCAGCTATGATTGCCATGTCGAAAAATAAAATAAAATAAATGGACGATGTATAGTGTTTTCTGGATGCCTAAAGTTTGAGCCGATTCTTGTAGATGCTATAAATGTTAGATATTTTTTTCTCTCTTATTGGGCAACACATTGCTTTTATCTCATTTTATCCATTAACTCTAGGTAAACACTTAAGAATTTCTTAACATCAAATGCTGTAAATATCTCAAAACACTCTTTATATTGAGGAACCTTGATTTGACAACTCAAAATTTTTTCCATTGCTCGAGGAGAATTAGACATCGAGTGGGGAATGTTTGATGTGTGGGAGCAAGTTATTTGTGTTACAAGATGGGAATTCTCCCAGAAAGTATTTGTCTCCATGTTGTGTCGTGTGGCAGAGAAGGAATATTAGGGGCAGAGGAACTTGAACAGTAGGCTATGAAATCAAGAGAGGGAGGAGAATATTACATGTGGTTATGGTCCTTATGGAGGCTGCTGTTAAGTGATGATCACTTGTAGTTTCTTTGTTGTATGTTATGTTGTTTAATATATGTCTGCATGTATTTTTAATGGTTTGCTTTTCGTGAAGCACATCCTTGAAGGATATTACTTATGTTATAGTTATAGATAACTTGCAACCTGTGCAACTGGTAGTAAGTAGATTATCTTCATTTATTTTATTGAGTTTATATGTATTGTAATATAGTTATTGTATCAACAGAATCATTGGTTATGCTTGTTACATTTTTTTGGTGGTTAAAGAAATATCACCAAAACTGATAACCAATGTAAAATTAAACTTGCATGAAGTATCAAACCTAAGGAACAAGCGATTCTTGGTCTATTTTATCATGCTAAATTCAGCAGTTACTAGTTTCTTTATTTTTGTTTTCATCTTTTTTTTTTCTCCTGTGCTTTTCACTTTTCTTTTCTTCGTTCTGCCAGAGAAGCAATTTGTGAACCATTATTAGGAATATCCGGAGAGAGCTGATTGATTGATTCAGATAAAGCCTTTTATAATTTTCTTTAATAGTATATTTGCAACGGAATATGTGAAGAAAAATTCTTGGGTCCATGTGCGTGCACCTTCATCTCATGATTATATTGGTTTTGTTGATACTTTTTTTCCTGAATTCTCCACTAAAAATTCTAGTTTAAAATATTGAGGGCTTATTTTCCTGGGTGCTGAACTAATTCAATTCCTTAAGTTTCATAGTGTGAGAATTCTTTTGGGGATACAACGTGATTATGAGTAGCTGTTGTTATTTATCCTTTCTTTTGTTCTTCCATTTCTGTACTTTATGTATGATTACATGCATGACTCATATATTCCTATTTCTGTTGTCCTTTGGCAATTCCATATCAAAGGATTGAATCATGAAATGCTTACAGATAGTATAAACTTATTGGCTTTTGAAATATTATTCAGATGACTTTGAATTTCCTCTACATTTTCGTATCATATATTGTAAAAGCCAGTGTAATTCTTCTTCTGCTTTTGTTTCTTATACCTTTCCCAGCCTATTCATACCATGGGAATTAGCATTGGGAACAAGAGAGTTTTAAATCATGTTTGTTTCAATTTAAAATCCCCCACCCCAATCATGGTATTTTTTATTTGATTTTTGTTCAAAGTATTTTTCTCCGACTATTATAGAACTTTTTGGGTCATTGTATGCTGGGAAACGGTGACATGGTAATCATATCTCCACACATATGGAGAATCAAGTTCATTGATTCTATTTCTTCATTTTCTTGTTTGAACTTCAGATTTATTACTTTATTTACTGGAAAAGTTCTCTTACGTTCTTGTTGTTTTGTAGGATGGTCGGAAGATTAGTGTTGGTGACTCTGCTCTTTTCAAGCCTGCCGAAGACTCTCCACCTTTTGTAGGTATCATCCGCGGTTTGACATCCGAAAAAGAAAGTATCTTAAAGCTTTGTGTGAATTGGCTTTATCGACCTGCTGAAGTTAAACTTCTAAAAGGCGTTGCACTTGAAGCTGCGCCGAACGAAGTATTTTATTCATTCCACAGTGATGAGATTCCTGCTGCATCATTACTTCACCCTTGTAAAGTTGCATTTTTGCGTAAAGGTGTTGAATTGCCTCCGGGGGTTTCTTCATTTGTTTGTCGGCGAGTTTATGACATTACAAACAAGTGTTTGTGGTGGCTAACAGATCAGGATTATATTGATGTAAGTTACTTCATAATCCTCTTTGATGTGTCTGCTTTCCCTTGTTTCAATCGTTGAACTTTTTCCTTGAATGATTTCTGTAGGATCGGCAGGAAGAAATAGATCAACTGTTGCATAAATCACGTATAGAAATGCATGCATCAGTAGAACAGCAGCAAGGCCCCCGTTCCCCTAAACCAGTGAATGGCTCAGCTGCAACATCTCCATTGAAACACAGTCCGGATAGTGTGCAAAATAGCAGCTCTAATCTCTCTTCTCATAGAAAGGGGAAAAAGAGAGAACGAGGTGAGCAATCTTTTGAAGCAACTAAACGAGAACGATCTTCTAGACCTGATGATGGTGATTCCGGTCAGTTAAGATCAGAAAGCTTGTTAAACTTAGAAATTGCTAGACTAAGCGAGAAAGGAGGACTTACGGAGTCCGATACTGTAATGAGGCTGGTACGACTCATGCAGCCTGAAAAATCTGATAAAAAGATAGAATTGAGTGGGCGGGCCATGCTTGCTGGTATCATAGCAGCTACTGATAAGCTTGATTGCCTTAATCAATTTGTTCAGCTTAGAGGTTTGTTTGTACTGAACGAATGGCTTGAGGAAGTTAACAAGGGAGAATTTAGTGATTCAGGGAACCTTAAAAGCAGTGAGAAATCTGTGGACGATTTCTTATTGATTTTACTTCGTGCACTTGATAAGCTTCCTGTGAATCTCAATGCTTTGCAGATGTGTAACATTGGCAAATCTGTTAACCATTTGCGTACTCACAAAAACTCTGAAATTCAGAAGAAAGCAAGGGGCTTGGTTGACACGTGGAAGAAACGTGTTAAGGCTGAACTGAACGTTAACGATGTGAAACCTGGTCCAAGCCAAGCTGTTGCATGGCCTAGCAGATCAGAGCATGACAGTTCTCATGGTGGGATTAGGCACTCCAGTGCATCTGATGCAGCCATTAGGAGTTCCATCACGCATCATTCTTCCTTGAAAGCTGCTTCCGTGAAAGTTGTGGCAGGGGAGTCTAATTCCAAACCTACTTCTGCACATCCTACTGGTGCAAGATCGACACTATCACCTAGTTCTGCTACTGACAAGGACGGTCAAGTCAAAATAATTTCTAATGGTGGAAGCTCTGATCATCAGACGGTTGCCAAGGAGGAGAAAAGCAGCAGTTCCAGCCAGTCCCACACGAACAGTCAGTGCTCTAGTGACCAAGCTAAAAACATAGTTCCGCGTAGCAAGGAAGACACGAGGAGGTCTACTGCTGGGTCAAGAAGCTTGAATAAAAATGTAGGCAGTGGTTCTAAGCATCGTAAAGTAGCAAATGGATCTTTCTCTGGTGTTCACAAAGAATCTGCATCAAATAAAAATTCATCCCTAGCCAAAAATCCAGCTGTGGAAAAGCTATCAAATAATGCAACTGATGCTGCTCCTCAAGAAAACAACAATAATAAGCTTATTGTCAAGATTCCTAACCGAGTTCGAGGCCCTGCACAAACTGTTGCTGGAAGCTCTATGGAAGATTCTTCCTGCAGAATCAGTAGAGCTTCTTCTCCTGTTCATTCAGAGAAGCATGATCAGTCAGATGCCTCTGTGAGGGGTAATAAAGTCGATTCTCACCAATTTCATGAGGTTGATGGATCTTCAACTTCTTCACCCCAGACAACCAGTGATAATAGAAGAATACATAATGTTTCAAAGAATGCAAGCTCCCCCTCCAGAAATGATGTGAAGTCTCAAAAAGTACACGATTCTTCTTTCAGCTCCATGAATGCTTTAATCGAAAGCTGTGCCAAGTTTTCAGAAGCTAGTATGCCCATTTCAGCTGCGGATGATGTTGGAATGAATCTGCTTGCTAGTGTTGCTGCTAGGGAAATCTCAAGGTCTGGAATCGTTTCTCCTGCTGTCTCTCCTCTTAGAAATTCCAAGTTAGGTGAAACTTCCAGTCACAGCCATGTTGGAATTAAAAAGGATTTGCATGGTGATGATGTAATTGAAGGTGGCCAGTCAACCGATGGTGCTGGCACCGACAACCAAGATCATGTTGCAGGTGTTTTGAATGTTGATGGGGAATGCAGCAAATTGCATGATAATAAGCCTGAGAATTCACCTCAAAATGTGGAAGGCTGCTTGACGAGCAATGGAACTGCTTCCCCACTTGTGTCTATTGCATGCACTGCAAGAAAGAGTGAAGGCGATCTTGGTGTTGAATCTGGCAACAAAAGAAATATTGTTGCCAAGGAAGAAATTCAGAACGAGCCTTCTGTGGCAAGTCAGAGCCTTGATTATTCTTTGGAAGCTGAAGATAAGGTAAAGGTTGCCTCTTCTAGTGATGATTTTGAGAAAAAAGCTCAACCTGATGACGAGAAAAAAGGTAACGTTGTTCAAGGGCTTAAAGGCAACATTTTGCTGGAGCAAAATGCACATGTTGCAGCATTGCAATCCGTTCCTACAGATACAGATGAGAAGTCAGCGACGGTTTCTTGTGGTACAAGTCAACATATGGCTGCAGTAATTTCGAATGATGTCAAAATTGAAAAAAATGATGGTGGTGGTGTTTGTGATGATGCTGGGCAGGCAGGTGAAAGGATGTCAGATAAAGAGGGTGATTCTTCTTTTGCACTTGACAAACAAGGTGAACCTGGAAATCGTAGAGCTGATGTGTGTCAGGAGAAAGTTTGCAATGATCAGAATTTTGAAAATAAAGAGGCTCCAGGTCCTGGTAGTTCAGTTACACAATTAAGTTGTTCTGCAGTTGCTTTGCCAGACACGATAGGACAAGCAGCTGAAGGAACCAATTCAACTGCTGTGGAAGAAGAGAATAAAGCAGATGATGGATCTGCTACAGAAGGTGTTGCTACAGAAAGTGCTCCAGGATGTCCAAGTGCTGATGTAAAGCTTGGCTTTGACTTGAACGAAGGTTTTTACGTTGATGAAGGAAAGAATGGTGAACCCGTTGACTTTGCTGCTGGTCCTAGCCAAGATATTGTTCGTTCAGTCAGCCCCTTGCAATTCCCTGTTTCCTCTGCATCCTGTAGTCTTCCAGCATCAGTTACGGTGGCTGCTGCTGCTAAGGGGCCCTTTGTTCCTGCTGATGATTTGCTGCGGACTAAACCAGAGCTTGGATGGAAAGGGTCAGCTGCCACGAGTGCATTTCGTCCAGCTGAACCCAGGAAAGTTATGGAGGTGCCTTTGGGTCCCAGCAAGGCTCCTCTTCCTGATGCCCCTGCACCAGCTCGGTTTCCGTTGGATATTGACCTTAATGTGGCCGATGAAAGCTCTGGTCAGGATTCTGATGTGAGAAATGATTCTAGATGTGAGCTTATGACGACGACATCTTTGCGTAGCTCAGGAGGACTTGATCTTGATCTGAATAAAATGGATGAAGCACCCGACATGGCCTATGCAGGACAACAAACGACCAGCAACATTCCGAGAGCTGATTTTTCGCCTCATCATATCAAATCATTATCATTGAATGTTTTATCTAATGGGGGTGCAAGTGGTAAGAGGGATTTTGATTTGAATAATGGTCCTGCGACTGAGGAATCACCTGTTGAACAAATATTATCTAGTCATCACAACCGTGCCAACATTAATCTCCAACCGTCCTTGGGGCCTAGAATTAATAGTTCCAATGCTGGTAATTCCTTTTCTTGGTATCCATCTGGAACCAATTACTCAGTAAGTGTGACACCGACAGCATTACCTGATAGAGAAGCTTTTTCGATCGTTGGAATGGGTGGGGGTCCTCCGCGTGTGTTGGGTGGTCCAACCTCCTTGCCATTCAATGCTGATGGCTACAGGGGATCCGTGTTGTCATCCTCTCCTGCTTTGCCTTTTCAGCCCACCTCATTTCAATATCCTGTCTTGCCATATGGGACTAGTTTTCCTGTACCTTCACCTGCCTTAGCTGGGGGATCATCTGGATATATGGATCCTGCTACTGGTGGGCGGATGTCTGCTATGCCTTCTCAAATGGTTGGAAATGCAGCGGCTATGTCATTTCAGTATCCTCATGCATATGTTGTTTCTCGCTCTATACCTGATGTCAGCAATAATGGTGTATTTGAAAGCAGTCATGTATGGGGAAAGCAGGGTCTAGATCTCAATTCAGGCCCAGGAGTTTTGGATATGGAAGGGAGAGATGAGTCATTGCCAACGGCGACAAGACAGGCCTCCACATTAACTCCCCAGTCACTTGCAGAGGAGCAATCAAGAATGTATGGCATGGGAGGTGGCCATCCAAAACGAAAGGAACCTGATGGAGGATGGAATATAGATAAGCTTAACTTCAAGCAATCACCATGGAGATAGCTTAACATGATGGTACTGTATTGTGACCAATGAAAATTGGAAGGCAGTTGGGCTATGTAAGTTTCCCTTCTAATATTTTGGTTACCTTTTGTGCTTGATTAGTGTGGAAAATTATCTGTGTTGGCTTTTCATTTGTTAGATTTAGTGTTAATATTAATATTTTCCCACCTTTGTTTCCTTGTGATCCATTCTTTTTAATTTCCATGTTGAATTATGATTTCATCTATGAAACAAAGATATTCTACATTTCTGCAGTAAGCACTAAGCAGAATCCTTGACAATTTGACATGTGGAAAGGAGGCCCTTTGTTAAGTATAATTTGAGTCATAGCTGAGACTTTAAGCCAGTGTGAGACAAAGCCTGTGATCTAAGTATGTTGCGCTAGAGTTCTGTCAGATATTTATTATAGCGAAGGGCCTCCAGAAGCTTGTCAGATTGTCAATGGTTATAAAGCCCTATGATGGTGAGCAAAAAAGATTACCTAGGGGAATCTGGTTTGTTGCTGTAGTGCTTTTGTTTTCTTTTTTCCTTTCCGTTTTTTTTTTGGTGGTGTTAAGGGAGCCTGGTGATGTGGAAGGGATTTGATTCCAGATCTTGGGTCTCACCAAACTTAAACCAACGAAGCTAGTTGATATCCACATGTAGGCATGTAGTGGTCGTGTACTTGCTACCTATGTCACAAACAAATGTGGAAGCTTTCCTAATCTACATATATTTGAAAGTTTATGCCTTCAATATGTGAAAGTTTTGCTAGTTCTGCAAGTCAAGACCAAACTTGAATTCCTTTTTCGTATAAGTGAACAACATTCTTGAGATTGTGATGGTGCAGATTCTTAACAATTTCAAATGTATTTGTGTCATTAAAATCACTAAGAAGTATGAACCAAACATCCTTAAGTTAAAGTTAGAATGCAGACCTTTCTTGTGTATGCATTTTTTTTTTCTATACTAGTTTGGCTGGAACCCACATCACCTAATGTTAGCTTTACTTTCATGTTTTTGTGTTTCAGTTTGTAGAAGATGGACCCAGGCTTATGAACCAAGAAGTCATTATCTAACTCTCGTCATAATAGGATGGGTGGTAAGTGAGTAAACTGATGTGTTAATAAGTCTCCGACCCCCATCTTTTGCTGTATCAATTCAGTTTACTTGACAAAAAAAAAATATGTTGGGGGCTCTTTTTTTTCTTTTTATTTTTCCATTTGTGAATTTATCCTCAGATGGGTATTGGTCAGTTTTTCTTTTGTACATAGTTGAAACTATTTAGAAAAACACCTGTCATCCAAAGCCTCAATATCTTCAATACCATTCGTTCCTTTTTCAACCTTCCAGCAATGGATGTTAAATTTGTTTACTGCTTTAAGCAGATGTGTTTGTGTGTGAATTGTTCTTAGCTTTTCCATTTTTTTCGTGGTATTTTTCATCCTAGTTACATGTATTACGTCTCTGTCCCAAATATGCCCCTCTACGGCTCTACCTTGCTGTTAATAGTATATTTTTATGTGAAATTCTGTGTGCAATTCTTCATTAAAACACTTTTACCAATTAATGCCATCCAACATCGAGAGGCTTGGTTACTGTGGTGGGATTTTGGTTCACTCCATCTTTCTCCTCTTACAACTAAGAAATTGTTCTGCATGCTTAAGCCTTTTTATATTTTTGTGTGCGAGTGTGCTATCATTATGTAGACATGTTCAAAGCTACATGTAACCAGTTTGTTTGACTGGCAGCATCAGCTACTGTCGATTGAGCAGTTATGTCGAATCCCAGAATCCTGACTCCAATAATTAAAGATAACAAAGGCATCTTGTAAGATATATTATTTGAACAGTTCCCTGACGGGAGTTGCTGATTAAATTTTATGTTGGTGTGTGTTTAACACCTCGGCTAGGTAGTCATCTATGGAGTAGTTTAGTTTGATATTTCCAGTTCAAGTATAAGTGCAAGCTCTTCTTTTATTTTTATGTATATTATTGTCCACACACCGTTAATACTTACTTACTTGGACCTTACTCTGAATTGACAGTTCTACTTATTCTTTTCATCTTTTTCTAGAGTCCATGAATCGATTGAAATATGTTGTTGAAGGGCCTGGAAATTGAATACATTTTGCCCTAAGTTTTCTGTCTCAGGATAGTACTCCCTGTATGACATTTGTGTTGTAGAAATAAATATGAAGAAGTCAAATATGATATTGATGTTATAGTATAAACGAACACTAATGAGTTTTTCTGGTTCTCTCTTTGCGCCCTTAGTGTTTTGTGGATCAACTGTCACTCTGGTGTTGTGTAATTATTGGTCAGTGATCCAAAATGTTTTTGCTTTGCTGCTTGTCCTCTTGCGCTGCGCTTTGCAGTAGAATTGATGAAATTGTTTGTGGTACAACCACAATCATTTTTTATGATATGATTGATCAAGGGGAAATTCCTAGTTCAGTTTGGAGATTTGTGAATACTTCATATCTGGTGGCATTTTTGTTATAAATTTCAATGATTTCCTTGTTTTTTTAAAAAAATTTATTACGAAAATATCATTGTATTTGAACTACTCCGTATTTACAAATCTCTTAGATAATTTATGAATTCTCATATGAAAAATGAGCGTGGTGGTATCATGTTACAGTTGTTACTTTGTACATGCTCACTTGCTCGAATTGGTAGGATTGTAGGACCTTCATCTCTGGATTATTTTTTGGGCAAAATTGCTGAATGTCTGAATGAGTTGAGATTTTTGAGAACTTGAAATTGTTTTAGTGTTTACATAAATTTTATACCCAGATATAACTGGCGATATAGATTTCAGAAATTTTCGATTAATGAAGGATATTATGTTTTAGGGTCCGTTTGGTTGGGTGCAAAATATTTTCAATGTGAAATGATTTTCATGGAATATAATTTTCATGGAAACAATTTTTCATGTTTGATTACATGAGTGAAAAAAAGTAATGGAATATTCGGAAAATGATTTTACATCCCTGTGTACCAAACAATATAAAATTGAAAAAGGAAGAAAACATTTTTCATGAAAAATGTCTTACGCTTTACCAAACGGAGTTTTAGTGTAAGTTTGTTTCTGGTTTCATGATATCCCCTTGCTATCCTCAACTCTATCCCAACCCATCCTCCTTGTATGGGCTATCCTCAACTCTATTCCCTTGATATGATAAGAGTTTTATTGGACATTCTTAGGAAATCTCGGGACCATAATTCATATTTCTCATTATGGTCTCGAGCAAATGATCATGTCTGAAAATACAAATGTTTATCTGCAAATGTCAATCTCCAAATATAAATGTTCGTCTTCAAATACAATGTTTATGACTGAAAATCAACATTTGTTTGGGATTATAATAGACAAATTGTAAAATAAAATAGACTCACATTGGATTATTGAAAAACGGATTGATAAAGTTACACTAAAACAAGATATAGATACTACAAACCATTATTTGAAAATTGGAGGATGACACACAAATTAAACAAAGACGGAATTAACACCTCACATGGTACGTACAAAAGTGCATTTAGGGGTGTCACTTTGAGTTGCAACCGGCTGGGTTAACTGAATCAAAATAACTTGAATTGAAAGTGACCCCTAAAGTGACCTGAATTGTTTTTAACTTGAAAAATACTAACGTGAACTGAAACTGAAACCGTACACTATTCCTCATCATTAATTTGGTGATCGATTTTGTTCCGGTATGCTTGGTGCTCACCATGAACGCACACACATACACAACGTCACAACATACATGCCAACAGCAGCAACAAAATAAAATATGATATACCACTAACAACAATGAACAAGGAGCTTATTACAAGTAATATGCCCATTATTAACAAATAACAACATAGCATGAATTGAAAGGCATGAAGCAAGAAGAAATAAAATCACTAAAACATAATTTGATGTCTATTACAGTAGTATATATTAAACATCAATGCTTTTGGTATCCAAAAACATCACTTTTGTTGTGATTTATTGATTTGACTTGCACAATTTTTTTTTTTTTTGGGTTATTGTACGAAATCCTTAGCACAGACAATGGTGAATGCACTCTTATGAATAGCACAGTAGATACTAAACCCGGAATGCATCAAGTGGTCTCGAGCCTTCACTATAACTCTCATAGATTTTTGGCCTATATTCTTTCATGCTAAACTTCCTGTATAGTTGTGGCTGATCAGCACTAACCAATTCGCTTAGGGGTTCGATTTCATCGTCGTCCGGATTGAAGAACATGACCACAGATAACCTATCTTTTTCTGAATTCGCTCTCACCCTGTGCATTGCACTCTTAAACACCCCATTAGTCAAAGCCTGCAAGGTGAAAACACAAAGTATCATTGTTTTATGAGTAAATTAATTACAAGTGGGATGAAAAAACAAGTTTGGTTAGTTTTCATTTGATCGTACCTCTCCTAGCTCTGCAAAGTTGATAAAGATCGCGCCAGGGATGACCGGGACTTTGTACCATTGGCCGTCATTATTCATGATTTCGAGCCCTTCTAGCTCAGGCAAAAGATACGTGATCGCTACACGGTCTCTGTGTGGTCTAGTTCCAAGAACACGTTCAGGACATGAGCAGCGAGGGTAGAGGTTGAGAAGGGCTATCGCTGGCCCGTGTTTTCCAATCTGTAAGCAGTTTTCTTCTAAGCCAAGTGACCTTGACATTGCTTTGCATAGGGCCTTATTCATTGTGTTTATCTTACTTGCATATTTTTCTATCATTTTACTGCAATTAGGTGCGATCTTTCTGTCAGAGTCGGCTTCTAAGACGTACTGATGTCGAAATGACAGTCAGGAATTAATCTAAAAAGTAAAAACTGTTAGTTGCTACCTGAGTTTCTCTGGCTTTCGAGGCCAGCATTCAAGCCTGAGTCTTTCCTTAGGCTGGAGGAAAAGAAGCAGCCTATCATTCCAATTCAGTGTTTCAGAACCCGAGTAAGCTGAATCAGTGCCGTACCCTTGAACAATGTCATCTGCTGCTGAGTACTCGAGCTTCTCCTCTAAGGGAAGCGCGAAGAACTTATTGGAAAGTTGAATCAGTTCTTCAAGAAATGGTATTTCTATCCCATGATTTATGATCTGCACAAAAAACCGTCAAGTATAAGCAATATATAATACTCCCTCCAATTCAACAAAAAGGCAAAAACACACTCAACGCCTAACCCTCATAATTAACAGTTAATTTTGTAATTTGCTCACGGTTTATACAAGTAATCAAAAGTCATGCTTATAAATGAGATTTTTAAAAACTGGTGCTTACCAAAGGAATTTCGCAAAACCTGGTGCCTACCAAAGGTAATTTCCCAAACTTATACTTCGTGTTGTGATAAAAGAAGGTAGGCTTACCTGAAAGCAACCCCATTGGGAGAGAGCCGAGCGGAGCTTATCGAGTTCTAGTGAAGAGGAGGAAGAGAGGAGGGAAAAATCAATGAGCAAATGATCTGTCCACAACTCCGGGGCATCAATGGCTTCAGGGATAGCTTCTTTGCGGAAAAATCCGTCAGGTATGTCATCACCTAGTTTAGCAATCTCTTGAATTGGCTTCGATGCTAATTCTTCTTTGGTCAAGGGAGCAACTCCTGCCATTGCCATTGAAGTATTATACACAGATGAGTAAAATATGAATTGTACACTTTTAGAATTGTATATAAATAGTTGTGATTAGTCCACTCGCTAAAGGTGGGGAAGTGGGAACGTTTTTTGGTCCGTTAATATGGCGTGGCTTGTTTCAATTTTTTATACTCCCTTCGATTTTTAGCTTATCTGTAATATGACTTTTGGAGCTATTTAAGTATTCTTTGGTTTACTAAAACAATTTGTAATTCAATGCACATCACAACGAAAGATTATAAAATGGCAAGATAAAAGTTGAACAATAATAATTGAGTAAATAATTGTCGGAGCAACTAGTGTTCAATCTGATAAAGCCATAAAACAAATATATGTAGTTTATAATGAAGAGAAGTTGATTATTTAATTGTAGCAGGTAAATCAATCAGTATGCAATTTCACGCGAAACACACGTTATATAATAATACTATAACAGACTGGAAAATCTCAATTATGACAAAACTCTAAAATATGCATTTTTTATCTAAGATTCATTTTTCTTAATTCTCCTCTGATTCCGTATGTGAACATAGTGGAGACAGAGGACATTAACAACTACGCTTACAGCACAGATGATGTCTGTGACCAGAATCAACAATACAACAATTGTTGGTAATCAAACTGTACTATATTATTTTCCGGTCATCCGGTGGAGCCGTGGAGGGAAATAGAGTTTTGTTCTGGCTTGATGACCGGAGTGGACTAGGCCGTATAAGGGACTTGATACATGGACCTTTAACTAGAGATAAGGATAAGTTGCTAGTGTCTCGGGTTAGGAAATCTTGCATTCGAGCCGTCATCAGTAACCCAAAGAAGTCATGGTTTATACTCTGAAGACTACCGAGACTTGGAGGCTAGGACCTTTAATTAGGTGTTACAAATTGCCAAATTGGTGGATGATACACAAATAATATGCCCATTACCCAAATTACAATATTATAAGAGAAATTCTATAACAGCATAGCATTAATTGAAAGCAAAAAAAAATAATACCACTAAACATAATTTGATGTCTATTACTGTATGTAAACATCAATCAATCAATCAAAGCCTTATTCCCATAACTGTATGTAAACACGAAACATCAAATACTTTTGGTATAGCAGGATTAGTAGATACTAAATCCGGAATGCATCCAGTGGTCTAAAGCCTAGGCTAAAACTCTCAAAGATTTTTGGCTTATATTCTTTCATGCTAAACTTCCTGTATAGTTTTGGCTGATCAGCGCTGATGAATTCGCTTAGGGGTTCGACTTCATCATCATCATCCGGATTGAAGAACATGACCACAGATATCCTGTCTTTTTCTGAATTCGCGCTCACCCTGTGCATTGCACTCTTAAATACTCCATTTGTCATAACCTGCAAAGTGAAAACATAACAATCTTTTATTGGTATCATTGTTTTATGAGTAACATAAGTGGGATGGAAAAAAAGTTAGTTTTTATTTGATCTCACCTCTCCTAGCTCAGCAAAGTTGATAAAGAGCGCGCCAGGGATGACAGGGACTTTGTACCATTGACCATCATTCATAATTTCAAGACCTTCTAACTCCGGCAAAAGATATGTAATGGTTACGTGGTCTGTATGTGGTTTAGCTCCAAGAACACGTTCAGGACATGAACAGCGAGGGTACAAGTTGAGCCTTGCTATTGATGGCCCGTGTTTTCCGATCTGCAAGCAGTTTTCTTCTAAGCCAAGTGACCTTGACATTGCTTTGCATAGGGCCTTATTCAGTGTCTCTATCTTTCTTGCATACTCCTCTATCATTTCCCTGCAATTAGCCGCCATCTTTCCGTCAGAGTCGTCTATTGTAAGATGTTAAATCCTGCGCTCTGATGTCGAAATGACAGTTAAGTTACTACAAACTGTTAGTTGTTACCTGAGCTTCTCTGGATTTTGGGGCCAGCATTCAAGCCTGAGTCTTTCCTTGGGTTGGAGGGAAAGAAACAGCCTATCATTCCAATTCAGTGTTTGATTACCCGAGTAAGCTGAATCAGTGCCGTAGCCTTGAACAATGTCATCTGCTGCTGAGTACTTGAGCTTCTCCTCTAGGGGAAGCGCGAAGAACTGCTTCGAAAGTTGAATCAGCTCTTCAAGAAATGAGATTTCTATCCCATGATTTATGACCTGTACAATAAATCATTGAGTAACTTTGAACTCCAAATCGTATGTTAGAGCTTTTTTGGTCAAATAAATTAAGCGAGTAACAAAAGACAGATTGCGGGAGTAATATATATAGACTGTTATATGTGTTTGGTGTTGGGTGGAAAGAAGGTAGGATTACCTGAAAGCAGTCCCATTGGGAGAGAGCCGAACGGAGCTTAGCGAGTTCGGGTGCAGAGTGGGAAGAGAGGAGGGAAAAATCAATGAGCAAATCATTTCTCCACAAATCCGGGGCATCAATTGCTTCAGGAATAGCTTCTTTGCGAAAAAATTCCTCGGGTACTTGATCACCTCTTTTAGCAATCTCTTGAACCAGCTTTGATGCTAATTCGTGTTTCGTCAAGGGAGCTACTCCTGCCATTGCCATAAATCGTAGAATTGAATTGTTTACGCAATTAGTGTGATTACTCTATTTTATTGATTGTGTTTAAGATGAATCATTTTCAATTCCAAGTTAGAAGCTGAACAACAATAATTGAGCAAATAATTGTGGGAGCAGCTAGCTAGTGTCCAAGATGATAAAGCCATAAAACAAATCAATTAATGGTTTCAGAGAATCAGAGTATATTGTATTTGTCATACAATTCACGCCAAACTCAAACTGTTATATATAATAATACTGTAACAGTGAAAAATCCAAATAATGAACTTGTGTCACGCCTTCACGGTCATGAGAAACGACTATTTCAGCAAATTTGTTCCAAAATACCAAGCATACTGCCACCTACGAGTGTTTCGACGTTTTCTTGTTTTTTATTTAACAGACTCAAAAGTTCCCCGTATGGACTCGTTTGGCCCCCCAAATCTTTCTTGGACCCATCATATTATCATATGAACCCATGGTAAACATTTCGGCAAATTTTTCGAAAATTGTCTGGAGGCCTCATTTCAGTGATGTATAATCCACGTTTTTCGGCCAAAAAACGATATCTCGGCGACCCGACTCGTTTTTGACTGGAACTTCTGTCACGACTTCTCGGTCAGGAGAAACGACTATTCCAGCAGTTTTAACCCAAATACCAAGCATACTGCCTCCTACGAGTGTTTCGACGTTTTCTCGTTTTTTATTTAACGGACTCAAATGTCCCCCGTATGGCCTCATTTGGCCCCAAAATCTTCCTTGGACCCATCATATTATCATTTGAATCCATGGTAAACATTTCGGCAATAATTATGAAAATTGTCCGGAAGCCTCATTTCAGTGATGTATAATCCACGTTTTCCGGCCAAAAAAAGATATCTCAGCGACCCGTCTCGTTTTTGTCCGAAACTTCTGTCACGACTTCTTGGTCATGAGAAACGACTATTCCAACAGTTTTTTATCCAAATACCAAGCATACTGCCTCCTACGAGCGTTTCAAAGTTTTCTCGTTTTTTATTTAACGGACTCAAAAGTCCACCGTATGGACTCATTTGGCCCCCAAATCTTCCTTGGACCCATCATATTATCACATGAATCCATGGTAAATATTTCGGCAATTTTTCCTAAAATTTTCCGTTTCAGTGATTCACGTTTTTCGGCTAAAAAACAACATCTCGACGACCCGACTTGAATTTGCCCGGAACTTTTTTCACGCCTTCACGGTCATTAAAAACGACTATTCCAGCAGTTTGGTACCAAAATACCAAGCATACTGCCTCCTACGAGTGTTTCGACGTTCTATCGTTTTTTCTTTAACGGACTCAAAAGTCCCCCGTATTGACTCGTTTGGCCAAAAAATATTCCTTGGACCCATCATATTATCTTATGAACCCATGGTTAACATTTCAGCAATTTTTCATAAAATTGTCCGGATGCCTCATTTCAGTGATATATAATCCACGTTTTCCGCCCAAAAAACGATATCTCGGCAACCCGGCTCGTTTATGTCTGGAACTTCTGTCACGACTTCTCTGTCATGAGAAACGACTATTCTAGAAGTTTTGTACCCAAATACCAAGAATCCTGCCTCCTATGAGTGTTTCGACGTTTTCTCTTTTTTATTTAACAGACTCAAAAGTCTCCCGTACGAACTCATTTGGCCCCCAAATCTTCATTGGACCCATCATATTATCATATGAACCCATGGTAAACATTTCGGCAATTTTTCCGAAAATTGTCCGGAGGCTTCATTTCAGTGATGTATAATCCACGTTTCCCAGCCAAAAAACGATATCTCGGCGACCCAGCTCGTTTTTATCCGGAAGTTCTGTCACGACTTCTCGGTCATGAAAAACGACTATTCCAGCAGTTTTGTACCCAAATACCAAGCATACTGCCTCATACAAGTGTTTCGACGTTTTCTCGTTTTTTCTTTAACGGACTCAAAAGTAACCCGTATGGACTCATTTAGCACCCAAATCTTCCTTGGACATATCATATCATCATATGAACCCGTGGTAAACATTTTGGCAATTTTTCCGAAAATTGTCCAGATGCCTCATTTCAGTGATGTATAATCCACGTTTTCAGGCCAAAAAAGGACAACACGACGACCCGGCTCGAATTTGCCCGGAACTTCTGTCATGCCTTCACGATCATGAGAAACGACTATTCCAGCAAATTTGTCACAAAATACCAAGCATACGGCATCCTACGAGTGTTTCGACGTATTATCGTTTTTTATTTAACGGAGTCAAAAGTCCCCAGTATGGACTCGTTTAGCCCCCGAATCTTCCTTGGACCCATCGTATTATCATATGAACCCATGGTAAACATTTCGGCAATTTTTCCTAAAATTTTTCGGATGCCTCATTTCTGTGATGTATAATCCACGTTTTTCGGCCAAAAAACGACATTCCGGCGACCCGACTCGAATTCGCCCGGAACTTCTGTCACGCCTTCACGGTCATTAAAAACGACTATTCCAGCAGTTTGGTACCAAAATACCAAGCATACTGCCTCCTACGAGTGTTTCGACGTTTTATCGTTTTTTCTTTAACGGACTCAAAAGTCCCCCGTATGGACTCGTTTGGCCACCAAATATTCCTTGGACCCATCATATTATCATATGAACCCATGGTAAACATTTCGGCAAATTTTTACGAAAATTGTCCAGAGGCCTTATTTCAGTGATGTATAATCCACGGTTTCCGGTCAAAAAACGACATCTCGGCGACCCGGCTCGAATTTGTCTGGAAGTTCTATAACGCCTTTACGGTCATGAGAAACGACTATTCCAGCAAATTTGTTCCAAAATACCTAGCATACTGTCTCCAACGAGTGTTTCGACATTTTCTAGTTTTTTATTTAACGTACTCAAAAGTCCATCGTATGGTTTCATTTGGCCCCAAAATCTTCCTTGGACCCATCATATTATCATATGAACCCACGGTAAACATTTCGGCAATTTTCCGAAAATTGTCCGGAGACCTCATTTCAGTGATGTATAATCTACGTTTTTAGGCCAAAAAAGGACATCTCGGCGACCCGGCTCGAATTTGCCCGGAACTTATGTCACGCCATCATGGTCACGAGAAACGACAATTCCACCAAATTTGTCACAAAATACCAAGCATACTGCCTCCTACGTGTGTTTCGTCGTTTTCTCGTTTTTTATTTAACGGTCTCAAAAGTCCCATGTATGGAATCATTTGGCCCCCAAATCTTCCTTGGAGCCATCATATTATCACATGAACCCATGGTAAACATTTCGGTAATTTTTCCGAAAATTATCCAGAGGCCTCATTTCAGTGATATATAATCAACGTTTTCCGCCCAAAAAACGATATCTCGGCCACCCGGCTCGTTAGTGTCCGGAACTTCTTTCACGACTTCTCGGTCATGAGAAACGACTATTCCAGCAGTTTTGTACCCAAATACCAAGTATACTGCTTCACTTGAGTGTTTCGACATTTTCTCTTTTTTATTTAACGGACTCAAAAGTCCCCCGTATGGACTCAATTGGTCCTCAAATATTCATTGAAGCCATCATAATATTACATGAACCCATGGTAAACATTTCGGCAATTTTTCCTAAAATTGTGCGGAGGCTTCATTTCAGTGATGTATAATCCACGTTTTCCGGCCAAAAAACGATATTTGAACAGTCATTTCTAATGGCCGTGAAGGCGTGACGGAAATTCCGGGCAAGTTCGAGCCGGGTCGCCGAGATGTCGTTTCTTGGCCGAAAAACGTGGGTTATACATCACCGAAATGAGGTCCCCGAACAATTTTCGGAAAAATTCCCGAAATTTTTCCCATGGGCTCATACGATAATATGATGGGTCCGAGGAAGATTTGGGGGCCAAATGAGCCCATACGGGGGACTTTTGAGCCCGTTAACGAAAAAACGAGAAAACGTCGAAACGCTCGTAAGAGGCAGTATACTTAGTATTTGGGCACAAAACTGTTGGAATACTCATTTCTCATGGCCGTGAAGGCGTGACGGAAATTCCGGTCAAGTTCGAGTCGGGTCGCCGAGATGTCGTTTCTTGGCCGAAAAACGTGGGTTATACATCACCGATATGAGGTCTCCGAACAATTGTCGAAATTTTTACCATGGGTTTATACGATAACATGATGGGTCCGAGGAAGATTTGGGGGCCAAATTAGCCCATACGGGGGACTTTTGAGCCCGTTAACGAAAAAACCAAAAAACGTCGAAACGCTCGTAGGAGGCAGTATGCTTAGTATTTGGGCACAACACTGTTGGAATAGTCATTTCTCATGGCCGTGAAGGCGTTACGGAAATTCCGGGAAAGTTCGAGCCGGGTCGCCGAGATGTCGTTTCTTGGCCGAAAAACGTGGGTTATACATCACCGAATTGAGGTCCCCGGACAATTTTCGGAAAAATTCCCGAAATTTTTCCCATGGGCTCATACGATAATATGATGGGTCCGAGGAAGATTTGGGGGCCAAAAGAGCCCATACGGGGGACTTTTGAGCCCGTTAACGAAAAAACGAGAAAACGTCGAAACGCTCGTAGGAGGTAATATGCTTAGTATTTGAGCACAAAACTGTTGGAATAGTAATTTCTCATGGTCGTGAAGGCGTTACGGAAATTCCGGGCAAGTTCGATCCGGGTCGCCGAGATGTCGTTTCTTGGCCAAAAAACGTGGGTTATACATCACCGAAATGAGGTC